>CM077109.1:14629176-14643539 GCA_039619505.1 Cimex hemipterus | reverse complement strand
CGCTTATGATGCGACGCGATAGACGCTTTTGACGCCTGTGACGCGACACGATTGACGCTTTGGACGCGACACGATTGCCGCTTTTGACGCATGTGACGCGACGCTTATGACGCCTGTGACGCGACGCGATTGACGCTTTGGACGCGACACGATTGCCGCTTTTGACGCATGTGACGCGACGCTTATGACGCCTGTGACGCGACGCGATTGCCGCTTTGGACGCGACACGATTGCCGCTTTTGACGCATGTGACGCGACGCTAACGACGCCTGTGACGCGACGTGATTGATGCTTATGACGCGACGCGATTGCCGCTTTTGACGCTTATGACGCGACGCGATTGCCGCATTTGACGCATGTGACACGACGCTTATGACGCATGTGACACGACGCTAATGACGCTTTTGACGCATGCGACGCGACGCGAACGACGCTTTTGACGCATGCGACGCGACGCGAACGACGCTAATGACGCCTGTGACGCGACGCTTTTGACGCATGCAACGCGACACTAATGACGCGACGCAATTGACGCTTATGATGCGACGCGATAGACGCTTTTGACGCCTGTGACGCGACCCGGATGTAATGAGCTTCCAAATAAAAACGATCCTCAAATTAATAAATAACCGTTCCCTGATAATTTGCGAGTGTGTTTATGTAGCTATCATAAGACATATCTATGTACAGATGTATCTGCATGCCGTGTATATACTCGTTATAGTTTTAGTATAGTTTTATTTTCTTCCTTCTTCGACTATAATTGTATTGTGCACAAGTAACAATTAATTTTAAGGAAAGAAAGGCAAGTATGTGTAGGGATGCACTTTTATTGAACTTTTACCTCTGCCAGTCGAGGTGTGCAGTTGGACGAATACCTGAAACGATGTGAAAAATTAACTAATTACTTTTAAAAAAGGCTCACAGACTCGTCGATCTGTTGTTAGAATGGAACATCATCTCATCGAACCTACTATGTACTATATATATATATATAGTATGAGGTAGGATATAAGCGGAAGAAAATTCGAAAAAAAAATTCACTTGTTTCTCATGCAGGACGTTCCAAAAACTAAAGGAAAAACGTTGGAAGTATGAAAATCCATCGATATAAGAGGAAAAGCGGAGGAAAACTCGGGAAATTTTTTTATCTTGTTTCTCATATAGTGTTATCCTGATGGTTTTATGTTATATTTGTCGAATTTAGATCTGTTTCAGGAGTGTCTATTGAGGCGGACCCATTTCAAAAATGTCCAGGCGATAATCACAGTCAGGTTCACCTGGCACTGAACAAAGTCGCCTCGAATTCACGGCTGCTTCTAAACGCTTAAATACTGTGGATAATTATTAAAAGGCCGTTCGGAAAAAGGGTTCTTGAGGTACTTTTACGTACTCTTTACTGCAGCCACGTAAAACACCGCTAAAATTTGGTGCGTAAGGAGGATTAAATACACAATGGGTCTTAGTTTGTCATGCTCCTCCTTAAGACGTTCACTCCCCCCACATGAAATTGCTACCACAATCTTAAAATACTTACTTTAAGACGGAAACCACACTTTGCAATAAATCTGCCAAGAAAGCATCGGTTGCCAACGACGACAGTTTTTTAAGTAATATGATAATGAGGGATCTGGGACAGCCTCCCTCACTCATCCACCTTTTTTTGAGATACTGGGACACTTCATATACATGTACTGCTGGTTTCCTTTATATGTCGAATCGCTGCACGAATCATCATCGAAGTTTGAAAATATTGGCCAGATTTCACCCTCGCAATTTGGATTTAGCGTTGTTTCCGAAAAATTGAGGAGGGAATCGGAGAAAGGGAAAATACCGTAGTATGAATAGCGGAACCAATTGTCAACGTCACCGACGTTTGTACGAAGTAAACTTGAATTTTCTGCTAAGCAAACCCCTTAAACAAAATAAAACAATATTAATGCTTGTAGGCCTGCGAGTTTGAAATTCCAGGCGGAACGTATTTCGGAAATTTGGGGGTTACCGCTCATTATGGCCGATTGAGTGGTCTGTCGGCATTTCATCATAGTCATTGTCGGGTCTGTGTGTTCCTTAGGAGTAATGTTAATAACCGATCTGGCTCGTTAGGTAATTTATTTCAATATGCTTTCAGTGGACAAAGACGAATTACAAAAGCTGTGCGAGGATTAGACAAACCAAAATCGATAAACGGCCAAATTTCAGGTGGAGCAACCACCAGACAACATGAAGAAACCTCACAATTCATATTTCGGGAAGTTCATTTCTTGTAATTGTACTGTTTTAGAATATAATATGTATACTGACATATCCAGTTGAAAAAATATGAAAAGTTAAACAAATAAAGGAAATGTAGAAAAACTTACAATCGTCTACTTTTCCTGGCATATTGTGCTTTTTCACCTCCTCCATAAATTCACACTCTCTGTACACCTTCGATTCCGTGATGCCAACGAAAGTGGCAAAAATGATAAGAACACATTTGACGTAGTCTCTGGAACGAATCAATTTTAAATTAAGCAGATATCTAAATAAATCTTGTTCAGAACGATGCTTACATGGAAGATATCTTAGAGAAGATGTCTTGTTTTACTACTATTTTCAGTTACACGATCTACATTCTTTTTTTTTTTTTTTTTTTTTTTTACTTGTTTGGTTAACGCTGACGTATTTTTACCAAGATTGTTACTCATTACTCAAAAACATGAAATTCACGACAGGATTCGTGCAAGTTATTCAACTTATAAAGGCAACCAGCAGTACAGGTTTACGAAGTGTCCCAGTATCTACAGAAAAAAAAAATGGACGAGTGGGGCAGTATGTCCCAGATCACTCAGTTTCATACTCCTTAAAAACAGTTTCGTTTTCAACCGATGCTTTCTTAGCAGTTTTTGATCAATTTATTACAAAGCGTACAAGGGCAGTGAACATCTTAAGGATTCAGGGTCGATTTAATCCTCCTTGAGCTTCCATTCAAACTGATTGTAATTTTCAAAAAATGATTGCTTTACATATGTAAATTTTTGCTGTCAACCCGGCTATTAAGTTTAAAATCAAATCATTTCTCTGGCAGACATGACTAAGAGTGATGGCGGCCTTTCAGCGTCGTTCGACTGCGCAAAGAAGATCTACACAGAACATCAGTTCAAGAAATGGTCCGTTTGGGAGGCAAACTGCGGAGACAAGCACAAGTGGAACTGACACCAACAATGATGAGTCTCCGTTTCAACCACTGGGATTGCGCAGTATGAAATCAAATAAAAATAATTGCCATAATGCCTTATTTTGTTTTCTTTCCCTTCAACAATAGTTGTATTTTTAACAAGGCTCGATCATCTGCGTGGGTCCTGAGGTAGAATATACCCAAGCTTTCTCTGACCGACCTAAAAATGGAAAAATTTCATTCGCGTGAGGACGAGTGACCAGTCACTTCCTTTAATCATTTTATTTCATTATGATCCTTCTTTTCCTTCCTTTCTTTTCGAAGGATGGTTGTTGACCAATAGTACCTCCGTAGGGTGATCTTCCCCCTCTGCTTTGACAGGGGGTTCCTGGGTTACTGAACCCCTCAGGCAACGAGTGCATCAGTAGGGATTTCGTAAGATCTCCCGGGTGGGCCATCAGTTCCTCCTTAAAAATAAAACTGTACCACGGGGGTAGAGCATCCAAGCGGCTCTGCCGAATGAGGTTGGACTCGTGGTGGTAGTGGTTTGCAAATAACTTGGTCTACCAGCCAACCGGAGCCTGAGATAGAGTGCCTTCTCTAACTCTCCGAGGGGTGGCGAAAGGCATGGCAAATTGGCCATGCTGGAAACTACAAAACTGCCTTTTTCAAGGCACATGTTGTTACGTTCGTAACGTAACATGATATAACTAATGCCATCTATATTAAGAAGCGATGGGTGATTCAAAATTAAGAGAGCCGAGGATAGGCTTAGGGAAGAACAGGGGAGAGAGTCGGAGAGCGCGAGACGGATCACTACGGCCTGGCCGGATGATAAAAGAAAAAAAAAAGGAAGAAATCAACGAAGGCGGTTGCGGACTCCCTCATCTGGAGAGAAGGTGCTCCCTCCACACACCCAGAAGCGGGGATTTTAAGCGCCTGGAAAGAAACGGATCTGGACGCTGCCGCAGGAAAGTTTAGTTTTAAGGAAGTTTAGTTTTAAGGACGTTTAGTTTTAAGGAGAGTTTAGTTTAGGTTTTAAGATTAATGTTTTAGTGTTCTATCGAAATAAATGTGTTTGGTTTTCTGTTTACTTATGTAAATATTCTGTTTTTTTTTTTTTTGTATTATTATTATTTTGTTTTCCTATACGGTTCGCTGTTTCCGTGCCTATAAACAGCGTGGCGCCCATTTTATTTATTTATTTTCAAATTTAGTATTAAGTAACCCCGCCCGTCTCCACGGAGCGAAGCCGGCGAATTATCGGCGTAAGATTTTGGCGCCCAACACCGATTGCGTATGCCAGCAGAAGCTTGACGAAGAATGAAAGAAACTTCTCTGTCACAGAACAAGAGTGCCTTGCTGTATTATGGGCTGTAGAGAAATTCCGACCCTACTTAGAGGGGATGGAATTCACTGTTATTTCGGACCACCATTCACTAACTTGGCTCCTGAATCTGAAGGACCCTCAAGGAAGGTTGGCACGATGGTCTCTTAGATTGCAGCAATATGCATTTAATATTCAACACCGACCAGGGAAACAAAATGCGGCAGCTGATGCTTTGTCCAGGGCTAACGAACCAGAGGCCGTAGGAATAATCGATATACAATTGAATAATGTAGAGGATTGGTATGCTACTATGATTGGGAAGGTGCAGAAGAATGCAGCTAGTTACCCTAATTGGAAGGTGGAAGACAATAAGAAACTCTATAGACGCGTAATTGATCGGAAGGGAAAGATTCTGAACGACCAACCGAATCCATGGAAACTAGTAGTTCCTAAACGACAACGTTCGGAGCTACTACTGGAATACCACGACAGTCCATTAGCTGGCCATCTTGGGGGATTCAAAACCCTCCGACGGATTAAAGAATTTTATTATTGGCCTGGTATGGCAGCAGATGTACCACGTTATGTAGCTAGGTGTCCTACCTGTCTGCAAAACAAGCCGCTGCAACAACTACCAGCTGGGCTTATGGGAAACCAGAAGACAGTTGACGAGCCGTGGCAGCTGGTTTCGGTTGATCTTATGGGCCCATTGCCGCTGTCCTCCAAACAGAACCGATATATTTTAGTAGGCGTAGACTACTTCACTAAATATAGCGTCCTCATGCCCCTTCGCCAGGCTAGCGCAAAGACTGTGGTTAAGCTCATTGAGGAAAACGTTATTCTCAGATTTGGAGCACCACAGAAACTTATTTGTGACAACGGAAGTCAGTTTGTCAGCCGGGAGTTTAAAGATATGTTAAACAGCTATGGAGTCACTATTTGGTATACCGCTGCCTATCATCCTCAGGCCAATCCCACGGAGAGAGTGAATCGCGTCATTAAGACTATGATGGCCTCCTACGTGAAAGATAACCATCGCAGCTGGGATAAAGAACTACCTAAGCTTGGTTTTCCAATGTATGGATGTGCCCTTTTAAGGGCACCTCTGAACTTGGCTAGTATTGCACTACCTCGCTAGTCAAGGGATGTGACAAGTCCATCCATGTAAAATCCTCCTGGTGGTCCTTCGGGGGCATCAGGCGTCTGAGAAGTCCCCTTGGAGTTAAGTCCGGACGAAAAAGATCCTCATGGGTCTCAACACTCATGAGTAAAGATGGGAACATCTGTTGACTAATAGTACCCCCATAGGGTGATCTTCCCTAGGCAAATCCTACCATCTACTCCGATGCCTAGGGGTAACCAAAGATGGAGGCAAAATCCCGTACGTTCCCCATCCTTCCTTATCCTTTCCCTTTTCCTTTCCTTCACCCCTGCTTTGGCAACCCTCAGGCAACGGGTGCATCAGTAGGGATTTCGTAAGATCCATCCCTAACCATCCCTAAACATTGTACTGTGTTGTTTTTTCAGTCATACTTGTCTTTCTATGATTAAAATTTGTTGTTATTTGTGCACAAAACAATTATAGTTGAAGAGTGAAGAAAAAATATGTCACTATAGGATTTTTTTTTCATATTAAACTGTGCAATTACAGTACAATGAAACCGAGCTTCATCTCAATTTCATTGTTTTGGCTATTTTAGTTCAGGGCAGTTCGACCCATAGCCGTCGCATTTTTTCTTCCATATATACCATTTTTCGATATTATAATGTTTGTAGATGAAATATGCGCAGTGGAACGTCGGTGCAATGCTTAGAATATCTGTCGGAGAAAAAGACCATTTGTGAATCGTAATTCTTGCAAAATATTTTCTCGATTCGATACTTACCTGTGCAATCCATTCGGCAATACCTCCCTTTACCGCAATAATGGTTAGTTATCTAAATGCATAAAATTAATTAAAATTTATTATTTGCGTATAAACACCACAGAATATAAGATATACCCCGAAAAGGCCGTATCGAGTAGTTCCATGGCTGGTAATTAGTTCATTGTGTTAAATTTACTTGTTTGTTCTGATACGCAAACCCCTTAAAAACAATAGCAATGGTGTCATAGTTTGTTTTTCTATTCAAAGCAATAAAAAATTTCGTTTTAATTTAATTGAAATTTGAATTTAATATTATCTTTTTTTTAATCTATAAAATTTTACCGATTTTTAAGAAGTCCTTATCGAAACATCGGATTGAAACATCTTTAACTCAAAAACGGCTAAAAATATTTTAACGACTAACATAATTTTAAAAGAATCGGAACGTATCTTTTAAATGCGCTTATTCCACAAAAACATATTTAAAAATTTCTATAAGAAAATTACTATCAAAAATTGATCTCCTTTTATTTAATGGAAATAATAGTCCGATTTTAATTTCTGATACAAAATGAAATGCATTTGACAATTTCTTCGTCATTCTTCGATATTTAGGGGGTTTTAGAAGTTTTTTGGTTAGTTATTTCTATACATTTATTGCAATCTACATAAACAAATGCTATAAAATGATATATTTACAGGGTTGATCTGGGAGATCGGCAAAACAAAAAGATAAAAAAATCAAGTTGAGAATACTACGAATAAAACAGAAAATATAGAAAACTTACAATTAGATATGTTTCCCGGCATGTTGTACTTTTGCAGCTCCACCGCAAGTTCACATTTTGTGTACTTCGTAAATTCCGCTTTGACGGCAAAAAACGGCAAGAATAATAAGAGCACATTTGAGGCAGTCCCTGGAACGAATCAGATTAAAATTTGACCTCGTCTGAAAAAAAAATTCACAGCTATACTTGCATGATCGGATGAATGCAGCCACTATAATCCGCATCGTGATGACTCGCTTCTTTTATACTCAGTTTCAGTCTATAAAAAATTAAAATACGTCTACACCAGAGAACGGGCACATTTGTCTTTCGTCATTTATGTTTACTCTGGAACAGATGCCGCCGAATCGAATAATCATTTGCCTCTCCGACCACACGTCAGGAAAATCTGGCGGGTCAAGTCGGCCGTCAGACATCTTTTAATCAGCATTTCTTTAAACAAGCATGAAACCCCCAATCCCCAAATATCCTTGCCTTATTCTTTCGATAGACTTCTACCCGTCACTCTTTCGATTTAAAATTAAACATTGTACAGTTTTGACAATAAAGGTTCTTCTTATCTTCTCTTTTCTCTACCCGCAGATTCGTTGTTTCTTCCCTTATACTTTGTTTTTTCGATTACAGCTGTTTGGCATACGGTGGTCTCGCGGAGAGGGAGAACGCGCGATTGAAGCGTGCTTTCAATCGTTGCGAAAGATTTGTGTACGGCACTCCTCGGGGATCCCGGGTGTCGGGTTTGTATTTCCAACTTTCCGGGCTATTCCCTTCCTCCGTGCCCAGTATTTCCTAGGTTGTTTTCTTTTCCAGTCAATCCACACTGGTCGTCCTCCTTACATCATCCTTCCAATTCAACTCCTCACATCTCACTCGAAAGACCCGCTCATCCCCAACCGACCATGTCCTTCCGCAACATACAGCCCATACCTTCGAAAGATCCTTTCGGATCCGAGCCCCTAAACTCTGGAACTCCTTTTGAGGCATAAATAATAGCCACATTAAAAACAAAAATCTTGTCAAGAAAAACAAGGAAAAAGGAATCATAGCCAAAACAATTGGAGTAAGCATCCTGCTCATAGCATACAAGATCCTACTTTAAAATGTGGGACTTTTGACAGATGATCAATGTCAACTACGACTAGAAGACCCAGAAACAACAAAAATATATTTTATGTAATATAACTAGGAAAATGTTACCTAATACCTAGCAAAGGCAATCTAGATGGCCATAGAATAAATTAGTTTACGAATGAATGTTTGGAGTCAGATCTTTATACGACTCAGAAGGGATATAGCTAACTTAAGATAGAAGGTTTGGATGTTAGGGCGTAAAATGACCTTAGTTGTTAAAATGCCCATACAAATGAATAACAATTAAAAAAACACTTGTTGGCCATTTTTCTGGATGTCAACCATAGCCATACTATGCTTTTATTTATTTTTATAACTTTTTGTAATTAATTATATCATTGGATACAATGGCGACACAAGCTCTGATGGTGTGCAGAAGAATAGCAGGAAGAAACTGGGGATGCAGACTAGAAACCCTGTTATGGATGTACACCATGACGGTAAGACTTTTACTTACATACGGAGCTATAGACTGGGCTGATAAAGCAGAACAAATAACCAAAAGCAAAGAACTCACAAAAATACCGAGACTTGCATGCATCAGCAGAACGAGAGCAATGAGAACATGTTCTTCAATTATTATGGATAAGATACTAGTATTAATCCCCCTGCATCACATGCTAGAAAGAACAGCGAAAAAAACCATCATCAACTTTGACAAAGAGAAACCTCCAACAGGAATAAAACTGAAATGGAAAGAAAGCAACAAACTATGGAAAGACCATCCGTCACCCATGGCTCCAAGAGTCCACAAGAAGAGGATGTTTGAATTTAACCAAAAATTCTGAATAAATGTAGGTACCAAAAAATAATGGGGAAGAAAGGAAAATAACTCCTTTAAAAATGGCACCATCCTCTGGTACACAGATGGATCTAGAACACCAAATACACAGAACCCACGGGGAAATACACCAGTATTTTCCAAGCTGAGATTCATGCAATTGAAAGATGCATCCGATTCAATGTGAGTAAAGGGTACAAACACAAGAATATACCTATCATGTCAGATAGCCAAGCAGCCATCAAAGCACTAAGCTCAAGTATCATTAGTTCAAGGATGGTGCTGAACTGCAAAACCGAATTAAACACATTAGGTGTGCAGAGTAACGTCAGCCTCTGCTGGATCCCAGGACACACGGGAGTAGAAGACAACGAGAAAGTAAATACTCTTGCAAGGAAAGCGGCTGTCACACTGCTGATAGCACCTGAACCCTTCTGTGGTATAGGAATCCACACTATTTACAAATATCTCAGACAGAAGGACAAAAAGAAAATGAAGGAACAATGGAATTCACTCTGGGTCATAGACCAAGAAGAATCCAAGAATCTTCTAACCAATTTTGGTACAAAAGAAATCCCAGAATGTGTCAAAGGAAACAGGAACAGACTGCAAATCCTAACTGGATTCCTAATAGGACACTAGATTAAATGGACACTTAAAGAAAATTGGAACAATTCAAGAAAGGACATATGTGGATTTTGCAAGGTGGCAGAAGAGACACCAACACATGTACTAACAAATTAGCCTACATACTACATTTGTCCAAAGGAGGAAATGTTTTAGGATGTATAATGTGACCATAGAACAGCTTGAGCCACTGAAACCGAGCCGTTTAATCAAATTTCTTGATGAAATAGGACCGTTGTGCTTTAGGCAGAGAAATGGGGATACAATAGCTCTTAAAGGGCGCAGTATGCCATACCCTGAAAAATTACACCTACATCTATTTTCATTTCATGATTAAATACATCCAGTGATATGAAATATTTAGTTATCATTTAATTGATAGATATGTTCCTATTTAGTAATAACAATTTGTATAATCAAAATAATGTGTTATAACATTTTCTATTATTCTTCTGGGCAATTCCGCGTTATAAAAATTAGTATAGTTGTAGTAAATAGGGATTATATCTTGATAGAGATAGTCCTGTTCACCGATTTGTGGATGAATGACGTCATCAAATGTATTTCACGCCTATATTAAACGAACATGTATCAAAAAAACAAATGATCTAATTGAAGCCAAAATTGAAAATCAATCGTTTTAGCTTTTCAAAATCCAAAAAATCGAAGAGCGACCCGCCGGTAAAAAAACCCAAAACGGAGGAGAGCGGCCGAAAATGTTATTTTCAAATTGATGCATATTTCAAAGTCTTGCCGTTGGCGGAGCAGTGAGAGAGAAAAAAACCCTCTTGGAACGTTTCCCTTCCACCACATGTTGTACGGAGATCTGGGTAGAGAATTTTATCACAATCACCATGGCATGTCATTTCGTCTCGAGCACCGTCCCACGCCGGGGTTTTCTCAACTTCAACCGGACTTGAAAAAATGATAGTACGAACAAAATCGACTGGTTCGAGAGGCCAAAAGAAAGAAATTCTGTAACTCTAGGAATTGCGCTTTTTAATTTATACTTTTTTTGACTGTGCATCTCCACAACTGGAAGCATGGTGAGGAACCTTTTCGTTCACTTTTACACCTACACTCATATTCAGCATGTTATTAATAATATTTCAAATATAAAATAGGAACGCCTTTTTTTACAAAGAGATTAACGAAAATAGTCAAAAACTATAATTTTAAAAGTCCATTGTCACCAGACCACCTTTGTAAGGGTGATTGTAAATTCCACTGGTTAGCAGGGGTTTTGTAAATTCCACCAGTCACCAAGCATGTAGATGAATATTGGATGGAAATTCAATATCTTTTCCTAAAAGTACAGACTGTGTTTTTACGAAACACTTGTCAAAAATAAAATTCACTAGGTGCGCGGTATCATTTTGTAGGGCAGTAGTCCCAAGAAACTCATGTAGTGATCAAGAATCAAAATTTGTTCTTGTAAAAAATGCTTGCCTCTTCCTTCCTATAGAATTTGAGAACTTTGCAATATTTCCCCTAATGTTAATTGGATGGACATTATTTGGATATCCGACAGGCCTGAAACAAACGTATGGATATTAGGATGATGCAAAGGAGTGTTTACTTTGTGCGAGTTCATACGTTTCACACTGGTTAGAAGGCAACGTAGTGAGAAGTATTCACGAGTTGACCAATTAATATCTTTCGATTAATTAAAGTTGTTAATTGAGATAAAAAAGTCAGTGTCACAAGCTGGAGTCTGAGAGGATCGAAGTCACGATAGCTCAAGTGGTGGAGCAGCGGCGTATCTAGCCAAAGGTCGTGGGTTCGAATCCCACTTGGACACTAACTTCTCATCTCAACCTCACTTTTTGAATTTTCCTTTTTTTCCCCCATTTTTTAAATGTCGTGTAATTTGATTCTCAGCAGCAAACGAAAATTCAAAAGGTGCGGTTGAGATAGGAAGTTAGTGTCTGAGTGGATCGAAGCCACGATAGCTCAAGTGATCGAGTAGCTGCATACTTAGCCAAAGGCTGTGGGTTCGAATCCCATTCAGACACTAACTTCCCATCTCAACCTCACCTTTTGAATTTTACCCTCCTTTTTGCCATTTTTCACATGTCGTGTAATCTGGTTGGATTCTCGCCGACAAATGAAATGGTCACAGAGAGCTTTAGTGGAGATATACTTAATTTTAATTAATTAAATTCACTAATTTTGTGGTCCACTTGACCAATTAATATATTTCAATTAACTAAGGTTTTTAGTTGAGTTAAAAAAGTCGATGACACTAGTGTGATTCGAACACACGATCTTCCGCTAAATACGCTATTGCTCTACCACTTGAGCTATCATGACTTCGATCCACTAGGACACCAACTTCCCATCTAAACCACACCATTTACCATTGCCATTGACTTTTTTTTATCTCAATTAAAAACCTTAGCTAATTGTAATATATTAATTGGTCAAGTGGACCACGAAATTAGTGAATATATTCCGAATTTTTGATTTGCCTGCAACGACCACAGTTTAATTATAATGTGGGATGAAGAAAATTTTTTGCTTCGATGTTACTTGATTATAATTTTTTTTGTTTTAACCAATTATTGTACCTTTCGTATCGATACATTGGCAGAGAGAACACATAAATAATTTTTTCTTTTGCTTACAGTACAGAAGATTGGCCTGCTGGAGAGGCCTGAACCCCAGAGCGTACCAAAGGACGAGATACATCCGCCAAACTGTTGTCGGGCACACTGTGGTATGCGCTTATCATGCTAATTAATGCCAATTTATAAATAACTTTGTTGTACTTCAAGTGTTGTAGGAACACCAGCGATGGGAGGAGGCCGGGATTCTTCTCGAAACTCATCGAGGATGTCAAACAGGAAATGGCGAAGAACAAGGAGATGAAAGAGAGCCTGAAGAAGTTCAGGGAAGAGGCGCAAAAATTGGAACAGTCTGATGCTTTACAAAAAGCAAGGTGAAAAAAAAAAATCTTGAATAAAAATAATTATATTGATTAATTTATTTTTTCTAAATAATTAGGATGAAGTTTCATGCAGTTGAATCTGAAGCATCAAAAAGTAGTGAAGTACTTAAAGAAAAGCTTGACACTTTGAAAGGCAAAGTCTCTGATGTTTTGGAAGAAGCTGGAAAATCTGAAATAGCGAAAAAAGCCGGTAATTATTTGAAAATACAAAATTCAAAGGAATAAACGGAGTTTATTTAGTTTTTATTTTTAGGTCAGATAGGAGCGGAGATCGGCAAGACTGCAAGGGGAGCGGCTGAGTCCCTGTCAGAAAGAGGACAGCAAATCGGAAAGACGGGTGCTTTTCAGAAGATAAGTGAAACCGCCGCAGCGGTGAAGAAGGAATTAGACCAAGGAGGCATGCAGGCTCATGTCTACCAATCACCGATGAAGTTGAGAAGAAGAGTCGAGACAGTGGTAGATCCGAAGGTGATGAAACCCGACACAGAGAGCCTGGGAATAGAAGTGCACAAAGACTCCAAGTTCTACCAAAGTTGGCAGCAGTTCAAAGAGAACAATCCTTACATCAATAAAGTCCTCGATTGGAAAATCAAGTACGACGAGAGCGATAATCCCGTCATCAGAGCATCCAGAGTCCTAACCGAAAAGGTCTCCGATATAATGGGAGGTTTGTTCCAAAAAACAGAACTTTCAGAAACGCTGACGGAAATTTGCAAGTTGGACCCAAATTTCGATAAAGTCCAGTTTCTGAGGGACTGTGAGAAAGACATTATTCCAAACATACTGGAAGCAATGATACAAGGCAACTTGGAAATTTTGAAAGACTGGTGCCACGAAGGGCCGTACAACGTTCTCTCGACGCCTATCAAACAAGCTCAATCCCTCAAATACAGATTTTGCTCTAAGATTTTAGATATAGATAACGTCGATCTCGTAATGGGAAAGGTGATGGACCAAGGGCCCGTTCTTGTAATTAACTTCACATCCCAGCAGATCCTCTGTTTACAAGATCAGAAAGGCAACGTCGTGGAAGGTGACCCGAATAAAGTGCTCAGAGTAAATTACGTTTGGGTCTTGTGTAGGGATCCGTCGGAACTCAATCCTCGGGCCGCTTGGAGGCTTTTAGACTTATCTGCAAGCAGTAATGAACAGCTGTTGTGATTAAATCATAAACGGTCTCATAGTTTTGTTTTTCTATTAGATTACCTACTGATCTGTACAAAAGTACGTTTTTTTGTTGTAAATATTAAAAATTTAATGTATATAATATTTAAATGATAGTCTCTTGTTTTTGTTTTTTTGAGGCATATTTCTTATCACTTTGTTTATTTTTTATAGTAAAACTTTTAGAAACCTTAACATATAGTAAAACTGTTAGAAACCCCAATATTACATGGCAAGAGAACATGTCTTACCCATAGAAAATTCATGCGCAATGGCCATCATCTCAGGCAATTACTTATTTTTAATTCAAATGAACTATTCTAAAAGAAAAATATAAAAAGTGTACACGTATGAAAGTTTTGCCGTTGTATATATTAAACACTTCACTCGCATAAATATATTTTATAACTGCTTATCGCCATAGTTTTTAATGTTTACTTTTCAACTTGCTACAAGATATAAGAACGAAAGGGGAAATTTTTATTTTTGTACATTTTTCTTGCATTGATTCGATGTTTTTTTTTTTTTTTTTTTTTTTTTTTTTTTTTTTTTTTTTTTTTTTGCCGA
>CM077109.1:14606061-14623865 GCA_039619505.1 Cimex hemipterus | reverse complement strand
GTCGTGCTACTCTTGTGGTTATTGGTTATGTGTGAAAGTGTTAATACTTTGTTCAGTTTTTGCATATGCTTATGCATACTTTTATGCAGGCCATCTTCAGGGTGTATAATGTGGTGCTACACTTGTGGTTATTGGTTTTTGTGAAAGTGTGGTATAAATAAATATAGATCGAATAAACCAGAATTTTCAAATTTTGGAAAAACACAGATTTCGAACGTGGCTTTAAATACAGTCGACACCTGAATTTTTGGTTCATCGACAGCTTATATTTAGAGCTTTGGGAAATAATTTTTAAACATTCATCTGAAAATGTTGATGAATGTTTTTTACGAGGGTTTGCAACATCAGATGTTATATCAATCCTCGGGGTGCCGGTACTTTGGTAAAAAAAAAAAGTCTATTTGTAAGTATGCAGGGCTGCTGGATTCGAACCAGGGACGTCCACACGGCGTTCACCAATATGTGAAACCGTTGCGACCACCGACATTTCCTTCTTTATTTTTTATATTTGGTGTTATATTGATATATTTTTATATTTAAACTTATAAACATTTGTGTGTTCAAACATTTTTTTTGTAAATTGGATTAAGTCCATAAAATATAGTTATAAGTAGAACTTGAATGCTGGGGCTTTAAACTTCTTGAAATAATATTTAATGTCTATGTTGGGATTTTTAAATAAATTTTTATTTATTTATTTCATTTTTTTATGGTTCTATAATAATATTAATATTGTTTTATATTTATGGAGGCAAGAGGGATTTTTGAAGGTTGTGCTGTTGCTTGTAACCTTTCGCACGCAGGTTACTTTTTATAAGCTCTACTTGAGTGTCGAGTCTGTTGGTGAAAAGCGAATCGTATCTTCTTACTTTGAAAGTATTCTTGAAGTAATTTCATGTTTTGCATGGGTAAAATGGTCTGAAATTGAGTATTTTATCTCACCGAGGCTAGGGATGGATGTTAAAGATTTTATCCCTTTATCGAAAAAGTATCAAAGCTCGTAACACAAAAGGGGAAAAAGTCTAGTTTTTCTCATCAGACATGGGCGATTCGAGGCGAAGCTCGGCAGCCCAGTTTTTCATGGAGGAAGGTGACGAAGTGAAAAAGGCCCAGAAGGCGGTAGGTGGTTTGTTTTTATATTAAAAAAAAAAAAAAACCCTGGAATTTTTAAAAATTCTTTCCAGGTCGTGGTCAAGCTGAACGAAGCTTCTCTTTGCGTCGAGGCAGAGACGAAGCTGGAACTTCTCTTAAAAGTGCAAGACACGGTTTTGAAATTTCCGACCGTACTGCACGAACATATAAACGACGTCTTGGCGTTCCAGAACGACAGGAGTCCCGACGTCAGAAAATTTGTGATAAGTTTCATCGAAGAGATAGTGTACGAGGTTAAGAGTAAAACGAATCGACGCCGTGTTTATGAAACTTTTTATCCGTTGCAGGAAGAAAGATTGCGAGTTGTTCCCGTCGGTTATAATCAGCTTGTCGAACCTCCTACAGGACAAGACAGCCCAAGTGCAGAAAAGGGTCGTCCAATGCGTCACTCAACTGTACAGGCTGGCTTTGATGTGGCTTTCGAAAGCTCAAACAGTGACCGAGAGCATGCTCAACACATGGAATGTGCTGATAAACATGAAAGCTTTTATTATTGATATGGTCGACAGTGATAACGATGGGTTAGTTTAGATTTCACGCCCTTAGCAAGGAGTTTTACATATTTGACTCAAAATTGCTTGTCGATGGATGAGTAAAATTGAACATTTTAAATTTACGTTTTTTAAATATCCTTTACATTTAGCACACTTCTTTGAGTATGTAGTAGCGGTAGCCGAGTGGATAAGGCGTCAGACTCTCGGCTAGTAGATCCCCCACTGTCCCCTTTTGACTTTTTCTTATACTTTCGGGGACCAGTGGCCGCACTTGAAAGAAATTTTAGAATTTAAATTTTAAGGTGAAGTTCGGTACTTTACGATTTGTTGACATAAAAAAAAACCAATGGCACGAGCGAGATTTGAACCCACGACCTTCAGCTAGATACGCCGGTGCACTAACCACTTGAGCTATCATGACCTCAATCCACTCGGATGGCTGATCTCAACCCGTCCTTTTGAATTTTCCCTCATTTTTGCCATTTTTCAATTACACTTCACTTTTTATCACAACTAAAAACCTTAATTAATTGAAATATATTAATTGGTCAAGCGGCCTACTAAAACTAGTGAAGTACTACCTTAATTAAGGTTTTTAGTTGAGATAAAAAAAAGTCAGTGTAACAAGCAGGATTCGAACTAACGACCTTCAGCTAGATATGCTGCTGCTTTACCACTTGAGCTATCATTACTTCAATCCACTTGGACACTAACTTCTTATCCCAACCTCACTTTTTGAATTTTCCTTTTTTTTTTCCTTTTTTATATGTGTAATCTATTTCATTCTCGGCGACAAATGAAAATTCAAAAGGTGCGGTTGAGATAGGAAGTTAATGTCCGAGTGGATCAAAGTCACAATAGCTCAAATGGTAGAGCGGCGGAGTATCAAGCCGAAGGTTGTGGTTTGAATCCCACTTGGACATAAACTTCCCATCTCAACCCTTTCTTTTTGCCATTTTTCAAATGTCGTGTATTTGTACACAAGTTGCAGAGCATTTTTACCTTGTGTGAAAGCGTTGAATAAAAATGTTAATTGAATGGCAGAAGTTTCATAAAAAGTATAAGATTACCAGGCCCTCATACTTGACAAAAAAAAAAAAAAAAAAAAAAAAAAAAAAAAAAAAAAAAAAAAAAAATTGATTAATAATAATAATAATTTTAAAAAAAAGGAAAAAGAGGGAAAATGTCAAATTGTTTTCGATGTGCTGTCTGAATATTTTTTAATTTAAATTTTTGTTTATTTATTTTTTTTTTTTGTACTGTTTAGTTAATATCTACAAATGTATTACAATATCTGACTTTTTGTACCGCTTTGTTCAAATTTGAGAATTTGATAAATAAAAATTAATCGCTAGTAATCAGATACGACAAAACACACTAGAACTTGTAAATTATAATTTCCGAATAAAACGTAAGTAGGCAGATGGTAGACTAGGCGTTCACTCGTAGTGAGTATGACAGATAGAGTATAAAAATTGAACAGCGAAAAAATACACTTTCATACGTCTCTTAAGTTAATGTATAATATAATTTTTTGTATAATATTTGTAAATAGGTAAATAGTATTTTTTTCTGCTATCTCTGAGTAGAACATATAACATACAATTTTGAACTGTGTTCCGTTTGTCGTGTTTTAAGATTAAGGACTCAGATCGTCAAGTTCCTAGAGATGCTCGTCCTCCTTCAGACGTATCCGGAAGCCGAAAGCCTGAAAAGGACAAACGAGTTTTCCTTAGAAGACATTCCAATGACTTTGAAAATAGCAAGGAGGAGAAAACTCGAAGAAGAAGCCATGTAATTTTTTTTTTTTTTACGATATGTTCTGCGCCTTGTACTGATTCTAAATGTTGTAAATATTGTAAAAATACTTTTTTCTCTTCCAGGATGTTTTTTGACTTGATGATAAAGTTTCACGGATCGCAACACATAAGCAGTGCAAATTTGATCGCTTGCATGGGATCGTTAACGACAATTGCAAAATTACGACCCATTTTTATGGGCAAAGTTGTTAATGCTTTAGAAGCACTTCACAGTTAGTTTTTTAAAATTTTTTTTAAAACTTGTGTTAATTTAATTTTTTTTTTTTTTTTTTTAAAGTGAATTTACCTCCTACTTTGTCAACGTCACAAGTAAATTCAGTTCGGAAGCATTTAAAGATGCAATTGTTGAATCTCCTGCGTCACCCTTCTTCTGTTGAATTTCACACGAATATTACAACGCTTCTTACTGACTTGGGTGCGACGACTCACGAGGTGAATATTAAATTTGAGTGTACTTTTACGGATCAGTTGATACGATTAAAATCCTAGGTGATGAAAGCGTATCCGAAAATAGAGGAGCTGAAGAAACGGACGAAGAAACAGTTGACGGATGCGATAGCGAAAAAACAGAGGTTGGAAGTAGAGCCGGCTGTCACGGAGTCAGCTGTGGACATTACAGAGTCGTTTATTATCGAAAGACTCACTCCTGAATTAGCAGCTAACCTAGTTGTTTTAGGAATGGTAATTTTATTTGTGCTCTTTTGTATGAAAATAAATTATGTGTTGTGGTCTTTCAGAGCAGGCTTCCCGAGACGATGCCACCACTTTTTAGCGCCACTTATACGCCTATCGCGGCAGCAGGAACGCAAGGTCAGATAAAGCACGTTGCGAGGCTTTTAGCGACTCAATTGAACAACGCTGGGCTCGGGCCAGGTGCGTCGATTGCCAAAACTCAGAAAACAATTGTGGTACAGTTATTTTCAGTAACACGAATATTTTTATTTGTAAATGTCTTCACAGTATTTATTACAATAGTAAAATTGTATTTCATTCAACCAGAGGACAGTACCTGATGAAGATGATGATGATGATACTTGTATTAATAGTGGCGTAATAGATGAAACTGGATTAGACGATGACGCGAAGGGTTCTTCCGGAAAAGGTTTAAAATTAGAAGGCGTCAAACCCTTGACTGAAGTA
The DNA here is from genome assembly GCA_039619505.1 of Cimex hemipterus. NCBI lineage: Eukaryota > Metazoa > Arthropoda > Insecta > Hemiptera > Cimicidae > Cimex > Cimex hemipterus. The sequence continues at coordinate 14,619,259 of CM077109.1, read as the reverse complement.
CGATACAATCACAATACAAAAAAGAACATTGTTTAATATTTAAACCATTTTTTTAGGAAATGAGGGAAATTATACTGTTAGATTCAGTTCTTAGGATACTGCAATCTGAAGAAAGTTCGATATCAGGCGGAGTGAGCAACATACGGTCTAAAATTATCGCTACGATGGCAGCATCTTTCGGGACAAACATCAGAGAAAGTAATGACACTTTTTGTTTACATTACAAATACATTCAATTCATTAGTTTCGCGGTCCGTTTGACCAATTAATATCTTTCAATTAATTAAGGGTTTTAGTTGAGATAAAAAAGTCAGTATCACGAGCGGGATTTGACCCACGACCTACGGGTAGATAAGCCACTACTCTACTACTTGTCACACCAAAATGTCGAGTTGTTTGTCACCGAGAATCAGATAGATTACACAACATTTGGAAAATGGCAAAAAAGGAGGGAAAATGCAAAAGATGGGGTTGAGATGGGAAGTTAGCGTCCGAATGGATTGAGGTTAAGTGGTAGAGTAGTGGCGTATCTACCCGTAGGTCGTGGGTCAAATCCCGCTCGTAACACTGACTTTTTTTATCTCAACTAAAACCCTTAATTAATTGAAAGATATTAATTGGTCAAGCAGGCCACGAATTTAACGAATTAAAATGAAGAATACTTCAATAAAGCTCTCTGTGGCCATTTCATTGTCGTTGAGAATCAAATAGATTACACGACATTTGAAAAATGATAAAAAGGAGGGAAAATTCAAAAGGTGGGGTTGAGATGGGAAATTAGTGCCCGAGTGGATTGAAGTCACGATAGCTCAAGTGGTAGAGCGGCGGAGTATCAAGTCGAAGATCGTGGTTTGAATCCCACTTGGACATAAACTTCCCATCTCAACCCCACCTTTTCAAATTTTCCCTCCTTTTTGCCATTTTCCAAATGTCGTGTAATCTTTTTGATTCTCGGAGACAAATGAAATTGCCACGGCGAGTTTTTGTGAAGCTATTCTTCATTTTATGTTAATAAATTCACTAGGTTACGTGGTCTGCTTGACCAATTAATCCCTTTCAGTTAATTTAGGTTTTAAGTTGAGATAAAAAAGTCAGTGTTACGAGCGGGATTCGAACCCATGATCTTCGGCTAGATACGCCGCTGTTCTACCACTTGAGCTATCCTGACCTCGATCCACTCGGACACCAACTTCTCATCTCAACCCCACCTTCAGTGGGGTTGAGATTCTTCAATTTTCAGATTTATGAGATTCAGTTCTTCAATTTTCCCTCCTTTTTGCCATTTTTCAAATGTCGTGTATTGGTACACAAGTTGCAGAGCATTTTCACTTTGTGTGAAAGGGTTGAATAAAAAGGTAAAGGTAGTACTTCACTAGTTTTAGTAGGCCGCTTGACCAATTAATATATTTCAATTAATTACGGTTTTTTGTTGAGATAAAAAGTGAAGTGTAATTGAAAAATGGCAAAAATGAGGGAACATTCAAAAGGACGGGTTGAGATCGGAAGTCAGCCATCCGAGTGGATTGAGGACACGATAACTCAAGTGGTAGAGCAACGCCTCATCAAGCCGAAGATCGTGGGTTCGAATCCCGCTCGTGACACTGACTTTTTTTTTATCTCATATTAAAACCTTAATTAATTACAAATACATTTTAATATACATTTTTATTTTAGCGATATTGAATTTTATATTGTCCGACCTGAGAGGACAGATAAACTTGGCTTTAAGTTGGATTTACGAGGAATACAGTTTCATGCAGGGGTTTTCTAAAAGGGCGCCGAACCAAATGGAAGATGATGTCTGTTATAACAGTCACTATAACAATTTAGTAACAATTTTAATCAATTCTGTAATTAATAATAAAGAAATGAAAGAGAGAGAAATGTAAGAGCAATCAATGTTTTAATTTTTAGAATTTTATAAAAAAAATTAAGTAGTAATTTTATTATTATTATTTCTAATCAGGATATTATCAAGGATATGTTTAGAAATGCCCTTGATAACGGAAGAAGTGGCCGAACTTTTGAAGCAGTTCAGCACAGCCGAGGTCCTCGGTCTGAATATAATAAACCAAATAATATTAATGAGGCCGCCCAGGCAGAGAATGTTCCTGACAGTACTTCTTGAAAACACGTCACACCAGACGCCCGAGATCCGCGAGGCGTCGATCGGCCACTTAGTCGACCTTTATACAAGGGACGAAGTTCAAAGTGTCATCGAACAACACGCCATACACTATCTCGGGTTTTTGACGCAGCTCAACCCTCCCGATGCGCTGTTCGGCATTAGCAAAGGACGTGCGCAAAAACAAGACAACTGGACGGACGATTCGATCAAAGCGTGTCTTTACCTTTATTTGTCATTGCTGCCAATAAACCAAGGGCTGATTCATGAGTAAGTTGTTTTTATAAATTGATTTTTTTTTTTTTTTTTTGACATGCATATGTCTACGGCTGGGGGTCAGTCCGAAAGTTTAATGCGGAAACTGTTACCACGACCGTGCATGTGTTCACTATTTACCAAGGATACGCGAGAACGAACTGGTGAGCAGGTGTTTTTAAAGCCGCGATGCAATTGATTCTTATGATGCGACACGATCGACGCTTTTGATGCACATGATGCGACGCGGTTCTAATGAGCTTCCAAATCAAAACGATCCTCAAATTAATTGCGTTCCCTGATAATTGCGAGTGTGTTTAGCCATCATAAGACATATCCATGTACAGATGTATCTGCATGCAGTGTAGATACTCGTTACAATTTTTTAAATAAATTCTTTTATTGTCCAGGCTGGCGAGGGTGTATATTCAAACTGTCGCCGATGTAAAGCGTACCATTTTACGAGTAGTCGAATATCCTGTGAAAGCTATGGGAATGGATTCGCCCGAATTGCTCAAACTCGTTGAAGAATGTCCAAAAGGATCTGAAACTCTTGTCACCCGTCTTATTCACATACTGACTGATAAATGTATTATCACTCTGATTGTTAAACTATTTTTTCTCAATATTATTCAAATATATATTTTTTTTTTTTATTCAGCACCTCCTAGTGCGGAACTTGTAAATAGGGTACGAGAACTGTACCATACGAGAGTGTCCGACGTTAGATTCCTCATACCCGTTCTTAATGGGCTTAGCAAAAATGAAGTGATCGCCGCTTTGCCAAAATTAATCAAACTGAACCCTATCGTCGTCAAAGAAGTATGTCCAATTTCTACGACGTTTAATATAATTTTTATTAACGAATATTTTAAAGGTTTTTAACAGACTGCTTTGCACGTCAACGGAAGGAGGCAATTACGCCTCACCGATCACTCCGTCTGAACTTTTAATAGCTCTACATCAAATCGACCCGGCAAAATGCGAATTAAAAGCTATAATAAAAGGTACTAATTTTGAGAAAATCTTAGTGTATTGGGATTTTATTTTATTTTTTTCGTTTTTTTGTTACAGCGACTTCCCTCTGTTTTGCTGATAAACAAGCATACACACAGGAGGTGTTAGCTGTCGTCATGCAGCATTTAATGGAGGTGACGCCGTTGCCGACCCTCCTCATGAGGACCGTTATCCAGGCTCTATCGCTTTACCCCCGTCTTATCGGATTCGTAATGAACATACTGCAAAGGCTGATACTGAAACAGGTCTGGCGGCAAAAGAAAGTCTGGGAAGGGTTTATAAAGTGCTGCCAACGAGCGCAGCCCCACAGTTTCCAGGTGCTTCTCCAACTGCCTGCACCGCAGTTGGCAGACGTGTTCAAAGAGGCGCCTGACCTCAAAAAACCACTTTTAGAACACATTATGGAATTCACTGAAAACCAGGTGGAATATTTAAACAAAAAACCAATTTATTTAATCAAAATTAATACGAAATATTTTATTGTATAAAATTTTAGAGAGCCCATATACCGCAAACTATCATGGATATACTATTAGGCTCATCACCACCAGCAATAATGGAATTTCACGTTAAAGAAGAACCTGTAAACTTTTTTACTCAAAATTTCTGATTTTATTTTAGTTGGAAAAATAACGTTATACTAAATTTTTTTATTTATATAGGTGTCACCACCTCCTGATTTGACTATTGATATTAAAGAAGAACCTGTTGATGATGTGCCAAGAAGGGTGTTCAACATGCCTGCACCTCCAGGGATCGAATGAGCATGATTTTTTCTTTCTTTTAAAAGAAAACTTTATAAAAAAAAGTAATGATTATTTGAGAGATTGTAAATCTGTACAGCGAACCTATTCAAATTTCATCTATTTGGATTACATTTCAGGATTTTCATCGTTTCTTTATTGTCATTATTTTTCTTCTTTTATTTTATAATTCTGTAAATACTTAAAAACTAAATATATAGGTTTTAAATTTAGTCAAATTTATTAACAAAGAGTAAAGTATGTGAATTGTCGAAGTGTAAGCTGTTTTATCTTCAAAGGACTGTAACTTATTTTCTACATGTTTAATGATTTCATAAATATTTTTCTCATTGAAGTATTTAAAAAAAAAAAAAAAAAAAAAATTAAAAATGTGTCCCCTTTATTTTAACATCCTTATTTATATATCTTCTGTGTATACTGCCACACACACACCCACACACACGTACACAATAAATCTCCAATGTAAATCATCAATGAGGAAGTTTGGTACAGAACAAAATTATTACAAAAATTTCCATAATCGGCGATCAAATTGCCCGTGCCATTGCGCTTGTATAGAATGGAACGTGTGTTTGCTGCATGAATTTTATTTTGGCCTGAAACGACGGTTGTCGGGCATTCAATGGTGCCAGGAGATTGCCAGGCGTACTCGGAGACCGGGATCGGCCCAAGAGTCGTGGGTCTAGCTGATGACCGATTAATCAGATTTCACATTCTGTGATCGTTTTTTCACTGCTTCAGAAGCAGACTTCAAACTGCTGGATGTGTCTGCGGTGAAGCAATTGGAAGGAGATGTGCTGAAGTGAATTTACATCCCATAATGTTTACCAGAGAGGTTAGGACTGCTTTCTTGCAAGAGGCACCGACATTGGTTGGCAACAGTTATGAAAGACATATTTTCAGACTAATCCCAATTTTCTCTTTTTCACCAAATGGACATCTTCAATTTTATCGAGTAGCTGTAGAGCTCTATAGCCAATACAACATTGCCGGAAGAAGGTCATTCAAAACTGCTTCAGTTACGGTGTGAAGTGGAATTTCTTTGGAGGCAAAATTGTAGTTGCGGAGTTTTGTGGCCCTGAGTAGTGCGTGGCGCCGTTGGGGGTGGTCTGTGACTATAAGTAAACCGTTGGCTGAGGTGCTGGGGTAGTGAGTCTGTTGACTCCACAGAGGCCGAAGTTACTGGAGTACAGCAATTAGCCGAGGGGCAGCAGTTAGCGTTTACGGCTGTTTAGATAGCGCAAGCAGGTACTTGCTGTCGTCGACGGTGTTTCTTTCTGATGGCTCGTCGGGTTGACGAGTCTCCTTACAGTATCTGTTAGTGATGAGTGAGACCTCATCGTGTGGACGAGTCAGATTCCAGCGAGGCAATGTCTACTGCCTATGCTTATATAGGGAAGAGCTCTGCTCTGATTGGCTGCAGACTGGTGGGCGAGAACATTCTGTAAGTCGTAGTGGCATCTAGCGGAAACGCGTGGTAGCTACAATTGGCCACTACACGCAGTTTTAATAGGACATCACTTAATGCAGAAATCTACATGTGGACTATGTGTGTCCTTATGTGCTGTGTTTATTAGTGGACAATTTTTGTTTATGAAAGATAACGCAAGCCCCAATTGTTGCCATAAGTCCTTGAGGCTTGAGACTTTTGAGATGTCAACATACGATACGATCGATCTTGAGGATTGCTCAACAACTATCGAATTCGACATGCGAGGTGAGAAGTTCAACAAGTAATAACAAAATTAGAAATAGGCTCAATGTGTAAGCCCTTAACCCAACAGCATCCTACGCTGGTATTATGGTAGATAAAGTTGCGAGGTGTATCAGGGACAGTCGGCTCACGTATCCTGCATAAACCTCTTACACCTGTTCACAAACCCCCAGACTTTGGACCATTTAATTTGGTGATGTTCTCTTCTCGACAAATTTCAAATCTAGACCTAGTGTACCAATCACACTTTTTTTCACACCTCAAACCTCAAACCCCTCAACCTCCACCAGTCTTGCCAAATCTTTTTGTAATGACCTAAGACTATCCTGACTGTCAGAAAAAATCACACACATTAATGGCGTAGATTTTCGCCTGAAAAACGGGGGTGTTATTGCCAAGAGGGGAGGAGATGCTGATACCTAATTGAGGTGTATGAATTCCAGCATTACTTCCTTTACCTTTGATAATTGAACCATCTGTATAGCAGTCTATGTTACGATGGCCATCATCCACACTATAGTTGTATTCACATCACAAGGAAAGTACTTTTTTCCCGAAGGGGTTTTGATCTTTTTAGGTAGGATTTTCGAGTGACCTATGTTATTGCATCTACAGTTCCAGCTGCCTTCACTAAGTCCTATGACGTGACTTCGCCAACACATGGACACTATAGACCTTCAATAATGGAGGATGGCGTCTTGGGTCTAAATCAAGGTATATCTTTTGTTGACAGGACGAATAAAAGGTCCCATCCATAAAGGATCGGACGTCAGTGTTTCCTCTTTCACTCCTCCCAGGTTCTCTAAAGCGCAGTTCATACCAACTCTTTTCCAGCAGTTCATCAATTAGTACGGGGCTTTTATAGGTTAAACCTTGGGCGGTGGAGATAATGGAGATTTATTTCAAGGTATCTGTCCCTTTTCTTAAAAGCTCATTTTTGACTATTGGTTATTCGCAACTAGCAACTAGACAATACTACCAAACTGTGACTAAAAGGGACGCAAGTAAAAACTATAGCGGAAACAAAGTCTTCACCACCTGGTTTTCTACTTCAACTCGACCTACAGGTGCTGTCTTGCCACATACGTGACGTAAGCAAGCCAAGAAAGTTGGTACCGGACAAATTAGCCCAGGCAAAAATGAATTCGAAGTAATGTTTTCCATGAGCTTAGCAAAACCATCGCAAACCTCTGGTGAGTCATCCCCACTACAGAACTCTGACTTCACGTACGTACCGGACGTCCTGTCCATCGTATATCGGGCTTTTGCTCAGGTGTTCCACAAAGCTCAACACTGTTTCGCAGCGTGTTCTCCATTTTTCTAGACGTTTAGCCAATGTTGATGCTCTACTACTAGTTCTGTTTAAAAAATCAACATCTTTAAAATTAGTCTCATCCTCTTTACTAAACAGGGGGGGGGGGGTTTAGAGGGATAGGTCTCGACTGTTCCAGACATATCTAAGAATAAAATGTGGTTCAAATTTGAATTCCAGTATCGTGGTTCTTTTACAAAACTGTAGTTGGTTTGACCACCATTTTGTTACAAGATGGTACTATTTTTACTTCTGGTATTAAACAATTCGAGGTAAATAAAGTTAAAATTTATAATTTATTATTGAATAATTGTTTGTTTTTTTGGTTTCATCTCAGTAGTCATTACTGGGAAAGTCAAGGCGAACAGTTCCAGCGGAAAAGTCCGGGTCGTGCTCTCCCTAAAATCCTTGAAGGGGTGATTCATAAAAGTTAAAAAAAAATATTTTGTAATTATATTGTTTGTTGGAGTTGAAAAGGAGCCGGGAGCCGGAAAAGGCTGTCAAGGAACCTCGCGAAAAAGTGGCCGAAAATATTTTTCGATGACCGTGTAATTCCCGTCCGGTCCTGGCCTATCACGAAGACCCATTATCACATCCAGGATTTCAAACTTGTAATTTCGGCCTTTCATCGTTTACATTTCGGCCTATTACTCAGCCGCCGTGTCCATTTGTCGGGCTTCAATCAAAACTTCAAAACTCGTCCGATCGGACCCCCTTGTTTATTCCATTTCGACATAGGTTATTATACATTTCGTTGGGACTGCCTTTTCCCATTTTTGGACCTGACCGATGAGAAACGATGGCCGTACTCGAACCTAACGCCCGTGTTAAATCGTTTAACCTATCATCCCCTAAAATGGTCTAATGCTCGGACAAGTAGCATGGTTTATAAGTAGGTGCCAAATCCATTGGACATGCAGATTCAAACTCTTGTCACAATTTTCTTTATTGGCCCCATTAAATAAGATTATTTTACATTACTGTCATAATAATACAATATTTAATAACACACACTTAAGGCTGAAATACTTTGGTAGAGATACGATTGAAGGACAGACAGTTGTATGTTGTCCTCCCACGACTGCCTGCCTTTCCTTAGATTCCTATTTATAAGTATATATAGTATGAGGGACTGGAGGAGTTCCCTCTTGAGCACTGCAGCTGTTCAGCTTATTGTACTATACCCTGGCTCCACTTTTGGGGGAGGGCTCACAACACAAAGTGAACTTGAGCCGCCGTTGTACCAGTGTTCTTTTGAAGGGGGTTGGGACCAGATTCAGGGTCGCTGAGATCCAGTCCCGCCCCTTCCATTGATGAGTGCCGTGTCAATTTCTTTTCAATACGGCCACCGATCTCCTTAGGCGTCAGAAAAATTCCAGAGGCGACGGTGGGGATCGAACCCACGATCGCGGGGTCTACTAGCCGAGAGTCTGACGCCTTAACCACTCGGCTACCGCGGCCCCCCGGATATCAGGGATATGGATATCAGGAGTTCCCTCCTGAGCACTACAGCTGTACAGCTTCCATTTTTTGGGTCTCGCAACACAAGTGTGAATTTGAGAGCCACCTGTGTGCCGGTGTTCTTCCATCGAAGAAACTCATTTATGAAGGGGGTTGGGATGAAATTCAAGGTCGCTGAGATCTAATCCTGCTCCTTCCATTGATGAGTGCCGTGTGATTTTTTTGAATTGCAGCCACCGGCGCCCTTAAGCGTCAGAAAAAGTCCAGAGGCGACGGGTTAGACTAGTCGAGCGTTTGACACCATAACCACTCAGCTACCACGGTCCCATGTATAAAACCATTTTTCGGCTGGCATCAGACCCTGTTTTAAAATCATCACTTTAAACTTATTTAGGTTCATAGTTAGATGCCAGTTTCTACAATATTTTTCCAGTTCTGTTCAGGTGCGGCTGAGATGGGAAGTTGGTGCCCAAGTGGATGGAGGGCACGAAGCTCAAGTGGTAGCGCAGCGGCGTATCTAGCCGAAGATCATGGGTTCGAATCCCGCTCGTAACACTGACTTTTTTATCTCAACTAAAAACTATTACTACTGTTTCAAACTAAACTATTAATTGACAGGATGAATTAGTGGTTCGCGACAGATCTTCAGAGGATCCGAAGAAGGCTGATTTTCAAGCCTTTCTTGCCTACTGTTTTTGACTCGATTTACACTAAATCGGCACTTTAGTTTTGGCAAGATAGATAAATGAGAAAATAGGACATAGAAACGAGAGAATATATTGGATAAAGATAAATCCAAAAATTTCCTGATGGACCCAATAAATTAGATGAAAAACGGACCCTTTTCGGTAAGCAGTTCACTGCGGTTGTTTTAAATTTATACTTAAACTTTTATTGTTTCTTCCCAGCTTGACAAGCGTCGCACGGCCTCTTCCTGTACATATTTAATAATAAAAATTTAATTTTGAACGGATTAGTTTTCGGGAATAGTGGGCTTTTTTTTTAAAAAAAAGCGACCAATTCAAAGTTGGCCAACTGAAACAGCGCCCAAGAGAGTTCAAAAGGTCAAAACGGGCCTCGGGCTGTAAATAATGCGATTTCCCATCGAAATTTTACGCAAGTGTCAAAAACGACATCAGAAGAAATGGGCCAATAGTTGTTTTTTTGGGCGTTAAACCGGTCGGCCGCCCCTCGTTGGACAAGGTTCATTATTATTTTTACCTTTTTTATCGGAAAAATTACGACTAGTGGTTCTCGTCATTTAAAGAAATTTAAACGTTCTTATAACTCACACGATAGAGTTTACAGGTCGTAACAGATATGTCCCAAGCCTTAAATTGTAAACTATCGAATTTCGCCCTAAAATTTAAAAATTTAAACGCTAAAATTTCTTTCCATTGCAGCCACCGGCGTAAGAAAAAGTTCAAAGGGGACGGCGAGCATCGGACCCTCGCAAATTATCAGGGAACGCCTATATGAGGATCGTTTTTATTTGGAAGCTCATTACAAACAGGTGTTAATCGTGTCGCGTCATAAGAATCAATCGTGTCGCGTCATAAGCGTCAATCGTGTCGCGTGATGACCGTCAATCGCGTCGCGTCATAAGCGTCAATCGCGTCGCTTCATAACAACCAATCGCGTCGCGTAACAGGCGTCATGAGAATCGCGTCATAAGAATCCATCGCGTCGCGTCATAAGTGTCAATCACGTCGCGTCACAGGCGTCATGAGCGTCGCGTCATAAAAATCTATCGCGTCGCGACTTTAAAGACACCTGCCCACCAGTTCGTTCTCGCGTATCCTTGGTAAACAGTGCACCGACGCACGGGCGTGGTAACGATTTCCGTGTTAAACTTTCGGACTGATCCCCAGCCGTAAGAAATATCCATGTCAAAAAAAGAAGAAGAATTAAAGCGAGGATATAACACGCTATATGCTAGTACACAATCAAAAAAAGATTAAAATAATAGTAAAACTACTTCTAACAGAAAACAAACCGAGGGGAAAAGTTTTAATGGTAAAGGGACAAAAAATAGGATATAATAAAGCCATATATTATATGAAGGAAATTGAGAGATGAATTGGAGGGGTCAGAATTCGAATTTCATAATTAGTTCTAGTCTATATTACCAGGCGTGGCGGACATACTGCGTGAGCGCATCCAATAGATTTGACAGAGGCTCCTAGAGAGGGTAAAAGATCCCAAGTGCATCAACCTTATCTCGCCCAATATTTTACATTCGGCCATAAAACGCAGAGTTGTTTCCACAGATTGAGAATTGCAAAGGGCACATAACTCCTCCTTGCTCTTCAACCATAGTGCCGAGTTAAGGGCCTCGCAACGGCTTTTTAGTAGCCATCTTAAGTTTTAAAGACTAAGGGAATTAAGGTTCTCTCTCTGTAGATTAAATAAAGTGTGGGGGTGAGACAAGTCTTTGAATAACGAAAAGTTAAGCGAGGACTGAGCTCGGAGTAAGCAAGCGTTCCGATGCTGTTCCTTGAATCTGTATAGCAGATCTAAAAAGAGCCTTGGCCAATCAGCAAGATTTTCGCAGGTGGGACAGGTTACTTCAAATCTCTGAAAGAGCGTAAGCCATTGGGAACACCAGGTGATCGTAGTTATTTTTGCCAATTTTATGTGAGGGGAATTCATGATTTTGAAAATAAATGAAAAATGAAGTTTTAAGGTATAAATTAGATCAGTGGACGTTTCTAAATAAATCATGTAGTTTGGGGTAGGGTTAGGAAGAGCAAAAATAATTTACGAATAAAAAACTAATAAATCTAGAAAAATCTAATCTAATAAACAATTTAATAAATTTAATGAAATCATCCATCAAGCTGAGGAACATTATCTAATAGTGTTGGGAAAAAAAATTTGAGCACCATGCACCATTTAAATTGTTCATATAGAAATAATAACGTTGATACTGCGAATCACCTGATGTTGCCAAGAGTACCAACCTATCGGATTTTCCTCTGCCCTCGTTCCAAAATTCCAATTTAGTATGTCCTTAAAAGTGAACTTAGATTCATCAGTCCACAGGAAGATGTACGGGAGCAAGTTTCATTTCGCCTCCCAATGGAGATTTGTGGGAGGAAACTGCAGAGTCCCGACGTTCCTGGACGATACGGCTTAAAATTGTAAGTCCGGAGTACATCTCTAAATAACTTGTCTGAAAAATTTAAAACCCCTAATATTTCGGAGAGAGGAATTCGGATTTTTACCAACCGGATGTTCAGCTCCTCGTGGAAATTACGCTGCCGATTTGTTTTGGCCTTAACTTTGCCAATTCTAAAATCCTAATGTACCATTGTTTTCAGAGCAAAAGTCCTTTAAAATTATGTGTCAGGAGGAATGGGGTCGTACTTGAAAGTTTGAAGTTGAACGGGCCCTGACGAATCTCAGTATAATTTTTCCCCAAGAAAACATAAAAATTTGAAACTAGCTAAACAACATTAAAAACATATTTCAATTAGTTAATACTTATGAAAGATATTGGCTGAGATAAAAAAAGTCAGCGTCACGATCGGGATTCGAACCCACGGCCTTCGGCCAGATAACGCCGCTGCTCTACCACTCGATCTATCGTGACCTTGATCCACCCGGACACTAACTTCCCATCTCAACCACAACTTTTGCATTTTAACTTTTTTATCGCAACTAATAAAAACCTTAATTAATTGAAAGACAAATTGTTCAAGTGGACCAGGAGAACTAGTGAATTTAATATCTCACAGGGAAAAAAATCGATGAAGGAAGAGGCTGTCCTTGGAAAAACGAATTAGTATAGGCCAACTGTGACTCACATTTCGTTTAAAATACTCCCTCTATTTATGTCAGAAGTTTAAAAAAAACATTAAACCTTGTTGAACACTGTAAACAAACTCAGGTTAAACGTTTTAACGACGCATCAATTTTGAAATACCGGAGTTTTAACAAACCAAAAAAATAGCGATACATTTAGATAAAATCAAAATTTAATTTTTTAAACTTTCGATTTTATTATAAACATTACATTTATTAATACTAGGATTAATCGGTTGGAGCTGATGATCGAGAGAACGGGCGTTTTTAACAAGGCGGCCGCTTGGTCTAGGGGTATGATTCCTGCTTTGGGTGCAGGAGGTCCCGGGTTCAAATCCCGGAGCGGCCCATTATTTTTTTCCTGCAGGTTCTTTCAATTTTATTTTTTTTTTATCAAGTATCTATCCTTTGTTTAATTTTATAAAAGTATTAACTCACTGGAATGGTTATTATTAAGAATAATTAAATGTGTAATTGTTTAAGCTAAATTTCTTCGATTTATTTACGGTTTAATTAGTCTTCAATTTAATTTTAATTAAAAATTAACTTCCTACACACTGTTGCTCTAGTCCTCCATTAGCCTCCTTACGAAAAAGAAACAAAGAAACAGAGGCTAGACAAATACGGACAATTATACCAGGTTTACTAGCGAGACTAATTGGACCAGTTGATAATTTTCGTACGTATCCATTGCCCGTTTTAATTAAAAATAACTTCCTCATTATGAGGTGGTTTTTATTTCA
>CM077109.1:14565403-14585660 GCA_039619505.1 Cimex hemipterus | reverse complement strand
ATAGATGGATAGATAGATATATAGATAGACCGATAGACAAATAGATATATAGATAGACAGATGGACAAATAGATAAATAGATGGATAGATAAATGGATAGATAGACTGATAGATATATAGATAGACAGAGAGATAGGTGGATGGATAGATCGATCGATAGATAAATAGATGGATAGTTTACAGATAGAGAGATAAATCGATAGATAGATAAATAGATCGATCGATAGATAAATAGATAGATAGATAGATAGATAGATAGATTGATAAATTGACAGATAGATAGATAGATAGATAAATAGATAAATAGATAGATCGATGCTAGTTAGACAAATAGATAAATAGATTGATAAATAGACAGATAGATAGATAAATACATAGATAGACAGATAAATAGATAGATATATAGATAAATAGATTGATAAATAGACAGATAGATAGATAAATAGATGAATAGATAAGTAGATAGATACGTACAGAGAGGGAGACTGAATTAGATGAACCAACATAATGAAAGCAACTCGGAGATGATGTTCTGTATATTTTGTGTGTTTTAATTTGATATGTGTGTGCTGGTCGGTATTAGTGGTCGATTTATTTTGTTATTGTTTATTATATACAGTAACCCCAACGTCGGAGGGTAATATATTATAAAAACCTGTTTAAAGGTTTGGTTATTAGCGTTGTTCATTGCTAATTACTGTGTATATGTTTTGTGTGTTTTTGTTTACTTTGTACTGTATCGACGAGACTTTTTGTTTTTCCTTGGGAATGTTGAACTACAACGAGGAATTAAGTTATTATCGAATTTCGGCCAATGGACAACAGAATACTTTTAATGATATTGCCTTTTTATTCGATTTACGATAATACACTAATTCAACAGATTATTTAAGGTAACAGTAGGCTGGAGTTTAACAACATAATAAATAACAATTTATATTTGGGAATTACGGTAAGTATAGCTTTAGGCAAAGGGAAAAATATGTTATAAACGGCCTATATCGTAAAGCATTATTTAAAATGATCGGTTTTGACGATTGGACACGGTCCGATGTGGGCATTTGAGCTACTGTATTTTTTATCCCGTGTAAAATGTTAAAATTTATATTTCATGTAGACTAATAACTGCCGAACTACAGATGGCTTGAGGAGTGATTAAAAAAAAGCTCGCCGATCGTATATCGTCCATGCTGAACAAGATATCCTATTGATCACATTTATGGCCCCGCATAATCTCTCCACCGTCGAAAGTTAATCAGAGTCCTTTTCAAAGGTTCACCCACTCGGAGGGCCGAATTTGTCCAGCTGTTTATTATTTTTTTTATTCTTCAGCGTTCACTTCAAATCCAATAATTAAAAAAAAAAAAAAAAAAAAAAAAAAAGGCGGATTGTTGAAAAACAAATAAATTTTTGGTTTACTATGGAAAGAAAATTTAGAAAACAAGACCAAAGGGAGAGGATTAGAAAAAAAAAAAAATAAATTTTTTGCAATGTTGCATTTGAAAAAAAAAAAAAAATGAATTTGGATGAATTAGTGGCCCCCAGATCCCATTTCATATTTCCATTGTGGAAAAATCCCGCGGAAATACTGGTATTATTGCGGAACAGGGTGTATAATTCAAGAACGTTGCGGCACAAAAGTCAAAGATGAAGATAAGAAAAATCGCCCAACAGGCTATACTTATTCTGAAACTATCATATTGTGTCACTAGCGCAATAAGGGGTTCTCCGATCCGATTTAGCCCGAGTAGAAACACAAGAGGGGGGGGAGAGAAGAAAGAAAAGAAAAGAAGAACGTAGAATTCGGAACTGGAAGTCGTTTTCACACGGCCATCGATATTTTATATCCGTTCAACTCTCAAAAATTGGAATTTGTTACCTTTGAAACGTCTTTCTATACTGTCAAGATGCCAAGAATTGAAAAGTGGAGAAAAACCATTCGGCTCGCTGTTTGACGTTCGGAACGGTTCTATTACAGAAAAGAATTTTCACAGATGATTTCGTCCTAATTCCTTCGTGGTTTTTCTCCGATATTCAAGATCAAGAAACATTAAATTAGCACTTTTTTTTTACAAATCAAGCTCAATTTCTTAGCTATTAGTAATTAGTATTAAGATAACCATATCCTACTGAAAAATCGAAAACGTAGTGGCACTTTAGGCAATTTATTCCGAAATATCGTGATCTGTCAATCAATCGATTTTTTGATCCTTGGCCTTAAACAGACTCAACCCTGTATCAAGGCTGGCTATTGTCCCAACTGGTTCATAACGAAATTCATTGGCACACCTGAAAACGTTAGATACCGTTTTGACATTTAATATTTATCAAAATGTATTTCAAGCACCAAAATTTCTTTGGACACAACACTTGCGAAAACGACCCGGTTCGCCTGCCTTGACTCCAATTGGCCGCACATCTGTGCATCACGGGCCCACCCGAAACGTAAACCGGACGGTGCCTCCCTAATATTTATACATTCGGAAACTGGGCTATTCGGCCGCTCCCGATTATTTCCACCCCATTTCAACTAACTCTACCCTACCTTACTAACTAAAAAAATAATTAACTCTCAAATCTTCAATTATTTACTATCCTTAAAGTTGTACCTCAATCTGGCTTTCGTCCTGGTTCCTCCACGAATTCGGCCATTTTAAAAATAACTTCCGACCTTCAGATGGTTATGGATCATAATAAAATGACTATTCTTGTAGCCTCTCTTTTTCTTT
Source organism: Cimex hemipterus (assembly GCA_039619505.1). Classification (NCBI taxonomy): domain Eukaryota; kingdom Metazoa; phylum Arthropoda; class Insecta; order Hemiptera; family Cimicidae; genus Cimex; species Cimex hemipterus. Next base: position 14,582,931 of record CM077109.1, on the reverse strand, counting down.
CTGAACTCAATTCCCTTTCCTTATCCTACAGTGTTCTTCGATGGTATTATTTCTTCCCCTTAGCTCGTTCGCAAATCCTCCCTGGCAAGCCTCCTTCTCCACCTTTGCCCATCATCATAGGTGTTACTCCCCGGATGTTCTGCCTTCCTCGTTTGTTGTTATCTTCCTATTATTCTTCATTTCACTTCTAAATGCCATCCGTCAAGAAAGCCACCAACTCCTCCCAATGATCACCTGCAAAATCATCTCTTCCCTTGTGCTTCTATTTTGGTCACGGCTATGTGACCTACGGTGGACTCACCTGCAAGATTGTTACTCACAATAATTACGAACTCCTTTCTTGGGTTTATATTTAACTCTCCAAAGAGATCTCATGTGCCTAATATGTATCTGTATACATGTGAACTGAAATGACTGTACCGCTCCTTTCATGACTCTAACCTCTTTCAAACAATGTCTCCTCATTCCCCTTCCTATATTTTTAATTTGAATTGATCTCTGACTACTCTCTTAGAAACCCATTTCTTTTTTGGACGCTCCTTCTTATCCGTTCATACAACCTCTGGAATTCCTTAATTAACGCGATTCGCCGTCCCTCATCTCTTTCCACCTTTAAAGCGTTTTTGACCACCTCCTGTTTCTACAGTTTAACTGCAAACTACGTTCAATTTTCTGTTAATACGTCCCATTTATTGTCTGAGATTGGAAGTTAGTGTCGGAGTGGATCAAGGTCACGAGAGCTCAGCTGGTAGAGCAGCGACGTAGCTAGCCGAAGGTCATGGGTTCGAATCCTCCTCGTGACACTGTGGTCCGTCGAAATAAATAATATATTTCAATTAGTTAAGGTTTTTAGTTGAGATTAAAAAAGTCAGTGTTACAAGCGGGATTCAACCCCACGACCTTCGGCCACATACGCCGCTGCTCTACCAGCTGAGCTACTCGATCCATTCGGACACTAACTTCCCATCTCAACTCCACCTTTTCGATTTTCTTCCCTTTTTTGCCATTTTTCAAATGTCGTGTGATTTCTTACCGAGAATCGAATAGATTACACGCCATTTGAGAAATGGAGGGAAAATTAGAGAGGTGAGGTTGAGATAGGAAGTTAGTGTCCGGGTGGATCGAGGTCACGATAGCTCAAGTGGTAGAGCAGCTGCTTATCTAGCCGAAGGTCATGGGTTCGAATCTTCCTCGTGATACTAGCTTTTTTATCTCAACTAAAAACCTTACTTAATTGAAAGATATTACTTTTTTTTCTGTCATCTCTTTTTCCTACTTGGCTAACAGTAGTTCACTGGTTTTAGTGGTCCGCTTGACCAATTAATATATTTCAATTAATTAAGGTTTTTAGTTGAGGTAAAAAGTCAAATTGAAAAAATGACAAAAATGAGGGAAATTTCAAAAGGTGGAGTTGGGGTGGAAAGTTAGTGTCCGAGCGGCTCAAGGTCACGTTAGCTCAAGTGGTAGAGCAACGGCGTATTAAACCGAAGGTCGTGGGTTCGAATCCCGCTCGTGACACTGACTTTTTATCTCAACTAAAAAAAAATTAATTGAAGTACATAGTAAATCCTCTAAATTCTCTATGCTCTGTATATTGATCAAAGGAAAGATAAAGACAAAGTAGTTGACATATACGAGGCCCATTATATATATGATATGACCATATAGTGGCCTAATCTACCTAACTTGTATAATCTTGTAATTTTTTTTATGTGCTTGGTTTTTTTTTTTACTTTTAAGGCCTATCATTTATATGATATGAAGCTATCATTCAATGTCTTTAGACTTGTATAGATCGGAAATAAAATGTCAACTTAAATCTCTGGAAAATTTTATGGCTAAATCAATCGATATTATAATTTTAAAAAAATTGTTTCTTTGCTTGGAGAAACTAAGTCCTATAAATTAATCGTATTTCAAAGTTATTATTTAATGGACGTTTTCATTTTGATCGTGCGAAATCGCCAAAGCGTTTGTCAGTCAAATTGAAAGAGGAATTAATTCGAATCAAGTTAAGGAAACGAGTTTATCACCGGTGAAAACGGAAATGGGAATTGTGAGATTGTCAACGGGACAAAGGCGGGGAAATCTGTCTGTGGGAAATTGGAAAAATTGTCTCACCGGGCCACTGTGCTGTGAATAATTAAGCGACATTGTCGACTGCTAACTTTCTACAACAGTATTAGCCCGGGCCGGCGAGAAGATTTGAATCCGGACGCGTGAACGGACCGTGAATGATAAACCAACAACGAACCGAAGAGGGAGCGTGATTTCTTAAGATTAGAGCGTTGTTGTCGTCGTCGTCGTGTTGTTCCTCTGCTCGGACCATTTCGCCCCTCCCGAACGTGATTTCCATGACAGATTAACCGGAAAATGCTGAAATTCGAAAATATCTGACCGACATTTATAGAAATCAGAAATTCAATAATAGAATCAACAACTGTTGCATTAAGGTCGATTTAATTCGGTTAGCGTCCAATCCTGAAATCACGAAACGACTTATCATCCTAAGAGAAAGCGGCTATTGTGACACTTTTGACAACAATCAAAGAACAATCGTGATGTTTCATAAATTTTAAAGACGAACTTAATTTATTAAAACATTTCTCCTTTGAAACTATCTGTGTAAAAATATATCTTGATAAATTCAAGAAAAAATATGCGAAAACGATAATTCTTTTTTTATATATTTCACAATTGTAACAACCAAGAAGAAATATCATGAGGTAAAAATAATTATTTTCTTTATTCGGAATCGTGAGAGGGGGTCTGGTGTGACGGACGTTTAAAAAAAACATTTCATCTATCGTGCCAACGTTTCGAACTTTATTGAGATCACCTTCAGCGGCTGGGATTAACAAATATTGTTTACACTTAACAGATACATGTAGGATGTGTTAAAAAATTTTTCATCGTATAAATTAACTTTTTTCTACATCCTACAAGTATCTCTTAAATGTAAACAATGTAAATCCCAGGCGCTGAAGATGATCTCAATAAAGTTCGAAACGTTGGCACGATAAAAAAATATGTTTTTTTAAACCTACATCACGCCTCCAGATCGTATTTCACGATCTTTAAATAACCAAAAAATTTGATTATATTTTTAATCAACCCTACGTATACTTAATTGGTAGACATTTTTCTAATTATGATTAGTTATTTTTCATTGAAATCATTATTATTTGCGTTTTGTAAACCATTTTGTCGGTTGAAAACAGCAACAAATAACGACAACCCCAGGTACTGAAGATGCTCTTAATAAAGTTCGGAACATTGGCACGACAAAGAAAATATTTTTCTAAACCTTCATCGCACCAGACCCCATCTAACGATCTTTAAATAATCAAATAATTCTAAATAAATCAATTAGGGCAAAACTACGATAACAAATAGTAATGAAACCAAACCAAAGTTCGAAACGTTGGCACGATAAATAAAATGTTTTTCTGAAACCTACTCACGGTCTCTGAATAATCATCGATTAACGGTCAATTATCACCAAACATTATTTTCTTTAATAGCCTTAAATCAAAAATTTTTGGGACAAATATTTTTTTTAAATATGCTCACAATATCTATCTTTTAAAAAATTCCGATATTACATTCAGCTTTCTAGCGTGAAATGCCTTTTTTTTTTACTTTTTCTTTTAATAATAATGTGGGGAAGTTAGGGTTTTTTTCTTTTTTGCGCGCGCGTGTGTGTGTGGATTCCAAGTTAGTCACCTATCCAATGTAAGTCCTAAAAAGCGTTAACTTTGCCGGATTGAGGAACTGCATTATATAATTACATTCTAGGACAAATCTCACAAAAGTGTGTAAAGGTCACGCGTCGGGACTTTGAGGAGTTAGTTAAACTTTATTTTCTAATGCTCGCTCCAGTTTTCAATTGCTGATACGTGGTTTTCTAAGTGAAGCTTGTGAGGAAGACGGATGACCTGTTAATACGGCAGAGTATTCTCATTTGTGGGCGTATCGGACGTGAAAATTGAGAACAAAAGCGTAGCGAGTATTGACCCATGTTGCACACCCGCAAGCACTTTTACCATTTTAGAAGTCTACGTAGCCTGGTTTACTGCGAAAAATCTCTTCTTAAGGTATGACTGTATAATCGGATAATACGCCTGTGGTAAAAATAATTTTAATTTGTATGGTAATCCCTCATGCCGTACTTCGCCTAAGACCTGTGAAACATCGCAGTTTCTGTTAAATTTCACCGACGAAAAGTGACCTTGTGCCACGGAGAAAAACGGATCTGGTCAAATAATAAAAAGGCTTCTTTCCTTTCCCCAATATAATTGAGTTCTGAACATATTGAGAAAGAAAAAATGGCCTCTTTTTCACGATTTTCCTAGTGGAGCCTCCAGCAACTCCAAAATAATTATGTTTTTTTTTATTGTTCATTTAGTAATTTTTCGACTGATCGAAAAAAGACTGGACAAAGAGACTTGGCTAATTTATGGAATATACGAGGTAAAATGAATCAGTATACAATACATCAAATTTTCCGATATTATCTATTTTGTCATTTTTTCTTCATTTAGCTTTCTCTCCGGCTCAAACAGTAAGATTTTTATTATTCAAATAAGTAAAAAGTGCGATGAAGAAGAGGAACGGAGAAGTCGGGGAAAGAAAGAAAGAAAGGCAGAAAGAACGATATGCAGAAAAAAGGAAAAAGAAAGATAGGCAGAAAGAAAGAAAGAAAGAAAGAAGGAAGGAAAGAAAGAAAGCAAGAAAGATAGGCAGAAAGAAAGAAAGAAAGAAAGAAAGAAATAAATAAAGAAAGAAAGAAAGAAAGAAAGAAAGAAAGAAAGAAAGAAAGAAAGAAGGAAGGAAGTAAGGAAGGAAAGAAAGAAAGAAAGAAAAAAATGCCAGATAGTCTTAGAGAGGGTAGGAAAGAGAAAAAAGGGAACAAGGAACGAGAAAAGGATGAATGAGAGAGAGAGAGTGAGAGAGAGAGAGAGTGCGAGAGAGAGAGAGAGTGAGAGTGAGAGAGAGAGAGAGAGAGATTTATACGTCCATATTTATTGATATATTAAACATTGTTGATACAGTAATTAAATCCAGGTGAAATTCGTGAAAGGTTGGAAAAGGATCTTGTAAAATGGGATACCTTGCGCGTTGTCTATATTTCAAAAATATTACCAGCAAAGTATCAAAATGCCAACGTCTAACCTCGCGTTTATCACGTGATTTAGCATAACGATCCATGGCCCGTCCATCCTTATAAAATCATTCGACCCTGGTGGGGGGGAGGGAGATCATCGTATTTCAGTATTCGATCCACTGGCATTTACCCATCCTTCGATAATCTCCCGGGGGAACGAGATATCGCTCGGGCTGGAGGCCAATACTTTCAGAGCACTTTTCAGACAGGCTGCTCTCTCTTTTTTCTCTCTCGAAAGATGTCCCTTACGGCCGTCCATTAAGTCGGACTGCGCGGAGCGTTCACGCCGATTTTGACGATAAGCACTGAAAGTTTCTTCTCGTCGTGTCGAGATTAGACTAAGTACATGTAGAAAAAATTTACACTCTATAAAGACATCCTCTACTACTTTAATTGATTGTTATCTGTGGGAATGATTTTACCTTAACATGATTTTAATGCTTGAAAATATCTTTATCTGTTAATTAATGTGATTGATGTAGTAGGATGACCTGCATATAGTACCATTTTGGTGATATTGCGCTGGTACACAAATAATGCAAGTCTGTAGTGGTCGGGTGCGGTAAGGTTTCATATCCTGAGTCCTTAAGGTTCCGCAGATTTGGCATGCCCTTGCCCTGGCGTTATCGTGAAGAAGAATCGGCCAGTTTGTGTTTTGTCAATTTCTCTGCTTTGATAGATTTTCAAGAAATTATATTTTATGTTTACAATGTTACGCTCAGGGTGCCGGTGTTTAAAAAAAGCCCATTTGTAAGGACGTAGGGACCTTCACCTTACAGATCTTCCCATCTTCACTCATGGGCGTTGCGACCCATCTTTAACATCCGGACTTAACCCAAAGGGGACTTTACAGAGTTTTCGAAAGTACACCAGGAAGATTTTACATGCATGGAATTGTCACAACCCTTGGCTAGCGAGGTGGTGCAATACTAGCCAAGTTGGGAAGTGCTCTTTTTGTGGTGTCCACTACAGCCTTTCAGCCCTGCTTTTCAACACCCCCGGAGAGATAGAGCGGGCACTCTATCTCCGGCTCCGGTTGGCCGGTACCCTCCAGCTGAGGTACAATTTATTTACATACCACGACCACTACGAGTCCAACCTCAATTAGCAGAGCCACTTCGATAATCCTATAAAGGCTTATTGTACCTTCCTACTCCCTTAATTCAGTCAATAGACTCAATCCTTCTTCTTAGAAGTATCAGGTCATTGACGGTTACTGCTGCAATTTGCTTCCCTGAGCCTTTTCCGTACGTTAGGTCCGATACATCCATTGAGCCGTTGCTTCGCATTCGAAGATGATATGAGAAGCTGTTTCCTCCTCCTCAATACATCATCTGCAAATGGGATCATCGTTGGATATATATATATATATATATATATGGATATATATATATGGATATATATATATGGATATATATATGGATATATATATATGGATATATATATATCACTCCAGAGGAGTGGTGGGACTACTTACCGGTCACTGTTACTGAAAAAGCATCTTCTTTTCAGCTACCAGTGACCGGTTAGTAGTCCCACCACTGCTCTGAGTTTCTCCCTCTCCATTGCAGCAGGGTTATTTCCAACTTTGGAGAGGGCTGTTTCATCATAAATTTACTATGTCTAGCACTGCTAGAGTTTATCCACTTCTTTCTTTGCTTGTTTGGAATGGAGGATTCTATGTTTGTTTTTGTCATCCTAAGGATAGGTTTGGAATACAGATGCACCCGTTACCTGAGGGGTGCGGGTTCAGTAACCCAGCAGTCATATGCCAAAGCAGAGGGTGTAGAGAGAGCGAAAAGGAAAGGAGTCAGGAAGGTAATAGGGATAATACCTCCATCATTGGTTACTCCCAAGCACCAGGGCTGGTGGTCGGACTTTGCCTGGGCCCACATGGAAGATCTCCCTGCGGGTAGACCTTCACCTCGCTGTCACGAGTGCCGTGTCAACGCCTAAACCGTTGCGGCTACCCTACAGGAAATTACAATAAGCAATCCCAGCAGTACACCGCCAAACAGGCACCATAAACGTTTTATGTACTGATTGGGCTTTTGGGAAGTATATAGGCGCTTCATCCTTGTCCAACCACCTGTACGCCTCCTGTTATCGTACAGACTCAATTTCTCATCGCACGTGATTCGATCGAGAAATGGATAGTTTTGGTAGTGCAACAGAAGATTACAAATTTCAAAGGGTCAATTTCTTCTGAGCTTCTGATAGTTCAGCACCCACTTGCCGAGCTACTTTATCAATTTGCTCCAGAAGGCGAACAATGGTTGAATGCTCAACACTAAGCTCATCCGCAATTTGCGTGAACCTTCTTCAAAGAACGTTTTGAGTTGGTCACAACGGAAGGCCTACGACCTTCCCTGTCTTCGAGATCTGAAATCATCGCTGCACCGCGTATTCGCTAATGCTTCCTCCCCCAAAGCAACATCGATACGCGCGGTTTGAGCTGGACTACGCCCACGTTGAAATTCGTACAAATAAATTTGAAGAAAATCTAGTTTGGACGTATTTAAATTTGCAGGTCCTCACTCTTATAAAATTCAATATAAACATATAAAGTTTGGTTTATATAAAAGATAACTGTTAAAACTATTTATTATAATCCATAAATTAGATATGAGGAGGTAGTTTTGTTTTCATGAGAAACACATGTGAAAATAAAACAAATTTTCAAAACTTGCATTAATTGAACACCAACCCAATATATTCAAGCCAGTAACATACATGTACCAATCAGCAATGGCCATATCAACCTCCGCCGAGATTCGAACTCGACACTCTTACAGCGATGAGCCACCTTATCAACTCTTACCGTTTTGATCACCGACGAATTCACATCAAGATTTATAAGTGTACAGAAAATTATGGCAAAAAAGAAAAAAAAAGAGAAGAAGAGTCTAAGCAATCCGAATAAACCATTAATCTTGAAGATAAAGTGTCTTAACATCGAAGAAATAAAACCAAATATTCGTAATTATAAAAAATGAGGGTATAAATAAAACGTGTTAAACTTACAAAAAGTAAAAGCTAACCCCCATAAAAAAGGACAAGATGAAAGATTTACCGTATAGTTAATCATTGTATTTTATGAATGTTACACATATCGTGCTTTTTTTTAATCTATTTCGTTGACAGTCTGTGAGTTTTCTCCTGAAGGTCCGCGAGGTCCACGCCATCTGGTCTGTCAGGCGTGTTTCTGCACTTTATCATCGTGTCATGTTAGTTTCTGTCCTTTTTGCACTTTCGACAAAAAAAAACCTCTTTCCTTAAGCACAAACAATGCATAGACAATAGACAATTTTTGATGGGAATACGTATATCAAAAGACAACAAAAAAGCATAAATACTTTGTAATGAACCAGAACTATAAAGATAATATAAATTACAGTTTTCAATTAATTACTATTTATGGAAAAAAGTTAACGGTGACTGTTTGGCGGTGTACTGCTGGGAGTGCTTACTATAATTTTCAGAAGGGGGTGTCGGTGGTCGCAACGGTTTAGACATTGAACCAGCCCTCATCACTGTAAGGTGAAAATCATCCCTGTGGGCCAAGGCAAAGTTAGACCATCATCCCAGGTGCCTGGGGGTAACCAATGATGGATCTCTATTACCTTCCTTACCCCTTTCCTTTTCGCTCTCTCTCCCTCTTCTACTTTGGCATAGGACTCCTGGGTTAGGATAACCTACGCCTTGATGGCACAGGACGTAGGAAGTTATAACAAGCCAGAAGGGGAATACAAACTCCGCTTCCTAGTATCCTTTCCACCATACCATACCTTACCTGGGTTCGTGAACCCGCACCCCTCAGGCAATGGGTGCATCTGGAAGGAGTTCGTATGACCTCCCGGATGGGCGATCAGTTCCACCTTAAAAGTAATACTGAACCAAGGGAGAGGAGTATCCAAGCGGTTCCACTAATTGAGGTTGGACTCGTGGTGGTCGTGGTTTGTAAACAAATGTACCTTAGCTGGAACGTACCGGCAAATCGGAGCCGGAGGTAGAGTGCCTTCTCTATCTCTCCGGGGGGTGGTGAAAGGCTGTGAGGGAAGCCACAAAAATGCCTTTTTCAAGGCACATGTATGGATGGGGCACTTCTGAATTTGCCTAGTATCCTAGCACTATCTCGCTAGCCAAGGAATAGTCCATACATGTAAAATCATCCTGGTGTTGTTTCGAGAAAACTAGGCGTTTGAGATGTCCTTTTGGCGATAAGTCTGGGCGTTAAAGATCCTCATGGGTCTCAACGCCCATGACTAAATTTGGGAACATCTGTCCCGGAGGCGGCAAATGTACACTTCTACGGTCCCATAGGAATAACTAAGTTGCTGCGCAGCTAGGTAAGACTAGGCACGGAATCTCGAAAGAACCAGGTTACATTAATCTTAAATTTTCACCTTACAAAAGACGAAATGCTGCCGTGTTTGCATAGTTTGGGATAGAGATGACGATAGTAGGGAGAGAGAGAGAAGTAAGGGGGTAGCGCTAGTCGTCAGTACAATTTTTCCAATACACGAACCAAAACACAAAATTATCAACAATTGGAACACACAAACAATAACGTGTACTTCACATTCCTCTTAACTAGTAGCAAATACATGGAAAAAACGTAGTCACACTTCAGAGCGACAGATAATAAAATGCATCACGATATTTCAATAGTCGCCTGATAAGAAAATGGCAATAAACTTGCCGTTGAACATGATAAATGCAAGAACACGTCTAGCAAGCCAAAGCATCAAGGATAAGGCAGACCAGTATGGTCGGAAATTATTCAAGTACGAAATTTGTGTTTCTTCTTCGACGACTCTAACTTTTTGGTGAGATACGGATACTGAGATGTATGATAATATGTTCTGCTAAGATTCAATTCAATTCATATTCGAGTGTAATGCCTGCTATGACCAAGAAAAGAATCAATGAATCTTTATTCTAATTGACCCTTTCTTCCTTACGTAGGTGAACAATGCAAAAAGATTAAAGCCGGTATGCAATTATACACGGTTTTACATACATTCCCAGAGTCATTAACTCATAAACAATTTCTAATTTCTTATTTATCATTCATTGTTTTAACACCTACATCTAGGTAGGTGACAGTTTCTTTTGGAACTCGGAGCGAAGTAAGTGCAAAACCGTATATCTATCCGCAATCCGGCCGGATTTTATCTTCTATCCGATCGGCAATTGAAACCGGAGTCGGGTGTTATTTCTTGGCGAAATGCGTCGACCCGGGCAGTCCGTCTACCTAAGGGCACCTGGTAATCGTACGCGGCCTTAATTTTATTCACGGCCCCGTTCGGCATCTCTCTCCTCGTTTATTATCCCCAGGGGCTGGTTTCACGTGCGGGTCTAAAAACACGACGACAATTTGATGGTGGTTTTGAAAAAAAAAAAAAAAAAATCTGGCTACCGTGTTTTTTCCAACTTATAAGTACGATATATATGTTTACATGATGATAAACATAACAAATTACATATGGAACAAGCAATTCTCATCGCCTAAATCGACAAAAATATCGAAATTCCCTTTACTTTTCCAAAATGAACAACTACCTCCAAAATTTATATAAAATCACTTTTCTTTTTTGACCATTTGGTTTCATTACTATTTGTTATCGTAGTTTTGCCCTAATTGGTTTATTTAGAATTATTCGATTATTTAAAGATCGTTAGATGGGGTCTGGTGCGATGAAGGTTTAGAAAAATATTTTCTTCGTCGTGCCAACGTTTCGAACATTATTAAGAGCATCTTCAGTGCCTGGGGCTGTCCGTTATTTGTTGCTGTTTTCAAACGTTAAAATGGGTAATAAAACGATAATAATTTCAATGAAAATAACTAATATTTATTTGTAAACGTTTTCTTTGTCGTGCCAACGTTTCAATGTTTATTGAGAGCATCTTCAGTGCCTGGGGTTGTCGTTATTTGTTGCTGTTTTCAACCGACAAAATGGTTTACAAAACGCAAATAATAATGATTTCAATGAAAAATAACTAATCATAATTAGAAAAATGTCTACCAATTAAGTATACGTAGGGTTGATTAAAAATATAATCAAATTTTTTGGTTATTTAAAGATCGTGAGATACGATCTGGAGGCGTGATGTAGGTTTAAAAAAACATATTTTTTTATCGTGCCAACGTTTCGAACTTTATAGAGATCATCTTCAGAGCCGAGGATTTACAAACGTTGTTTTAAATTATGTATATGTAAGGTCGATTAAAAATAAAATCAAATTTTTATTATTTAAAGATCGTGAGATGCGGTCTGGTGGTGTGATGAAGGTTTAGAAAAGCATTTTCTTTGTCGTTCTACGTTTCAAACTTCATTCAGAGCATCTTCAGTATCTGGGGTTGTCCGTTATGTGCTGTTGTTTTAACCGACAAAATAGTTTACGAAACGACAATAATAATGATTTCAATGAAAAAAACAAAACAAAAAAACAAACTAATATTGATTAGAGAAATTTTTACCAATTATGAATCTGTAAGGTTGATTAAAAACATAATCAAATTTTTATGATTATTTAAAGATCGTTGAGATACGGTCCGGTTGTGTCATGTAGGTTTAGAAAAATTTTCTTTATCGCGCCAACGTTTCGACCTTTATTGAGTTCATCTTCAGGGCCATGGATTTACAAACATTGATTAAATTATACAAATAAATCTAAGATGTGAGGAAATGAATTTGAATTGAATGGAACTGATAAATGAACTGAAATTGCACAATATGATGTATACAGCATACAAATTTTAGGTTTAATCTTAATTTACATACAAAGTATACAACGGTATACAATCAAAGTACTTTGATTACACCTAAAATTTCTATCTGTACATTATTGTATAAATTCAATTTTTCCACATCCTACATGTATTTGTATAATTTAAACAACGTTTATAAACCTCAGGCCCTGAAGATGATCCCAATGAAGTTCGAAACGTCGGTAAGATAAAGGAAACGTTTCCAAATCAGTATTAGTTATTTTCATTGAAATTATATTTGTCGTTTTGTAAACCATTGTAACGTTTCAAAACAGCAACAAATAACGTACAACCCCAGGCACTGAAGATGTTCTCTATAAACATTGAAACGTTGGCACGACAAAGAAAACGTTTACAAATCAATATTAGTTATTTTCATTGAAATTATTATTGTCGTTTTATAAACCATATTAACGGTTGAAAACAGCAACAAATAACGGTCACCCCCAGGTACTGAAGATGCTCTTAATAAAGTTCGGAACATTGGCACGACAAAGAAAATATTTTTCTAAACCTTCATCGCACCAGACCCCATCTAACGATCTCTTTAACGAAGATGATCTCAATAAAGATCGAAATGTCGGCAAGGTAAAGAAATTCTTTCAGTTCAGGTTTGATCTTTATGTTGACAGTTTTTTTCTCATGGCCATAAGAAGAAAGGACACGTGTTTTTTATTCTATCAGTAGGTTACATTCTCCGTTAAGAGGTGTCAGCTTTCTCATTTTAAAAGACCGCTGTTTATGTTCGCGAAGGTGGTGACTCCTGTCAGATTTCTGTCAGAACTGAAAAATCCTGCTCGCTGAAGGAGACGGGGTGAGATCACAAGTTAGACTTTTATATTTCGTCGTCCCGATGAGAGGATCGGATGTATGTAAGATAAATAATCAAGGATTTAACATTTTCACACATGTCTCACTGACAAGATATGTGGCGGGTGTTGTGATGCTACAGGAAAAATCGTACAAGTGTAGGTGGAATTTTAGATTCAAGGAATTATGTTACCATTTTGATCTGTCGGACCGATTCGACATTTTGTCATGAGATCTCGTATGCCACGCCGACTCATAGTGGAACAGCAGTGAGAAGGGTACCAGAGTAGACCAGGATTGATCACCTGCGGTAGCTTGACAGACTTACCGACGCACTAGGTGACCTACCCCAGGCTTTAAAAGATCCTCGCTTCTCTGCTTCCACAGAAAAGACATGCAATATTGGCTATTTTTTGTATGGGCGAGTGAAATCTCCAATAGATAATAAACGTTTTTACTCACTTGATAAACTGATAAGATAATATTTTAAATCGTGGAATCGATGATCTGTGTAGTTTATATATAAATTATTTTCGGAACGAGGTCCTTGAGGATTTTGGCGTCTCGTAATTATAGCACCCGGATTGAACAAGACCTGAGGAAACCACCCTTAACCAATTTTCACAACTTAACCTTTCCCGGCAAATGGAATCCCAAAAGTTAAACGCGTGTATCAATTATTGCTTGACGTGCACGATTTACGCCTGAAAGTCCGGCCGAAAAACCTATCTGCCATTTTAAATTGGCCTTATAATTACACCAATACGGACCCACGGACAAATATCTGGTTTTAATTTGCGACTCATAATTATACTAAACGTGTAGTTTTCTAGGAGGATCTCTTTCTCAACAACATGTTAGGCCGCCAATTAGAGGATATTTATGTGCGTTCTTTTTTTTTTTTCTGGATTATCTCCATAAAAAAAATCATTTAGGAAGCCCGACTAAGGATAATATGCTAAGAATGATTTATAAGAAACCTTGAAAGTTAAAAATGCATTATCAATTTGACAATCCCTTGCATAAAAATCGCATCGGCCGCCGTTTTCTTCCGGAGAAGATGATCTTATAGATTTGATGGAATTTTAAGTTACTATTAAACTAACTTGATTAAAAAGTAATGGACTTTAACTAACAAATTCAACAGGCTTAGTAATTTTCAATTAATCAAAGTTTTCAGTTGAGACAAAAAGTCAAGTGTCACGAGCGGGATTCGAACCCACGACATTCGGCCAGATACGCCGCTGTTCTACCAGTTAATCTATCGTGATTTTGATTCACTCGGACACTCTGTTCCCATATCAACCCCATCTTTTGAATTTTCCCTCCTTTTTTCCGTTTTTTCAACTAAACTTTTTTTATATCAACTAAAAACCAGTATAATTTTATTGTGTCCGGCGCCCTTAGAATTTATCCACTTTTTCTTCTTTTTTTGAGTCATTGTGTGATGGGGGTTTTTGAGACGTTGTTGTTATCCCGAGAATAATTTCAAGGCCTACAGGTCCTGCCTCTGGCCAAGGTGTCTGCTTTTTCGTTAACCAAAATTGGGTTTAGCACACAACGCACAATCCTCCCCGGGGGCTTGGGAGGTTTATCGATTGTTACGTCCAATTTACAAAACATTATAGACATATTTCAAAACACCGAAACATGACATTTACCTTTTAAGGTCAGAAACGCACTTAAAATTATCCGATCTTTATCTATACTACGGTAATATTGCAGAAAAAATCTATGTAATCGTCCGTCATTTTACAAAATTCATAATAAGTAAAGAAATCAAGTAACTAAACAATAAGACTTGATAATACAGACCTGCATACTAGCACCTGTATCCCATTCGAGTGAAAAAGACACAACAGAAAACAGCATTCTCCGTAGACACACGGTTTACAGGCGTATAACCTCCCGCGCCGTTCGCGGCCACCTGTATATCACGCTTGGTTATATTCGTGTTCTGTAAAAGGGAGAAATGCGTTGGTTTGATGTGCTTGAGCGAAGTTCTGAGGTAATGATAGTTTTGCATAGAAGTTCCTTTTTATTGTGTACAACTGACTGTTCTTAAAGGTTAGCCACTGTGTTAATTCCCCATTGAATGATAAATTTACCGGGGGGGGGGGAATTGGAATGAGAGCTAGTTGGTGCACATCAATGGTTGGTAGTTTGTGAAACCTTTGCGTCGTGTGCGGTTGTTTGAGAAGTCGTATGTGGGGTTGACAATATACTTTCCTTATGGACCTTTTCATATTTTCCATATTCGAAGTGTCTTTGTTCAACCACGCATGGTTTCAGAGAGCTTTTCCATACATTTTTCAAGGAGGGAAATACGGGCTGTAAAATCGAACTTTCTCCATAAGTTACAGGGTCTTTCTTGATTTTGAAACCCAAATCTCTTGTTTTTTTTTTTTTTTGTTTTTTTTTTAATGTCAACACACATCTCTTCAACTTCGTTTGTGCACTCTTCAAATCGGACTCCAGCTCCTTCATAGAGATCGGCATGACCGGTGAAGTTATGCAAATTTAAAATCGAAAAAGAAATTAAACGGAATAAACTACGATCCGGCCCGGAGGACCATTAAATGTGCGATAAAGGACGACCCAACTCAAATGAGAGTAACTTCACTCTACATTTCTCTAGAATCCGCTGAATATCAATTTTTTCACATAGCCGAATCTATTTTTTTTTATTTACATGGATCGCTGCAGAAGTGAGGTTTTCTTAAGAAAGTGAGTTATTAAACTGAGAGCTGCTAAGAGATAAGAGTGACATTTGGATGGATGACGTGACGCCATGCGAGGTTTGTCAGGTGAAATAGTTTTCTATTAATAGTTATAATTATAGCTACTACATTCCGGGTCTTTGGCACTGAAGTCTCCAACAAAAAAGTGGAGGTTATGCTGTACGTCTGAGACATCCATAAACCAACTCAGCCTTTTGAGCAAAGTGTCAACTTTTTTCCCAATAAAATACAGGAGACAAACATGTCTCAGGCTTGAGTTGTTGAATGTTTTGCTGGTTTTCTTAAGGAAGTGGGTAATTAAACCGAGGACTGCTGAGTGATAAGCGTGTCATATGGATGGATGAGGTGATACCTCGCCAGACGGAACGAAGTGTTATAATTAGTCAGAAAGGCGATCAGAATCAGAAAGTTAATAACCGGTCAGGTGAAATAAAGGAATAGTTTTCTGTTCATTATAGCAACTACTTTGCGAGTTTTTGGCATTAAAGTCTCCAGCCAAAAAGTCGAGGTTATGCTGTACGTCTGGGGCTTCCTAAACTAAGCATTTTAAGCTTGTTGCAAAATATCAACTTTTTCTCCCAGTAAAATACTGTCGATAAATTTATATCAGGCTTAAGTTATTGCTGGTTTTCTACGTGGATAATGCACTGGGATGAACCTCCAAAACTACAACAAATATTTGAAGTTCAATCGTGTTTCTTCAGTGAAGAAAGTATTGTCGGCGAAAAGGCTTTCGATTTTTGGTGTTATTGAGTGTAAAATGGGTACAATAAAGCGTACTTTTATATTTTCTCACAAAGGATACGAGATTCAATGTCATATTCACCCAAAACTTATTTTAAAAGGGTGGCCAACGGGTTATTCTGAATTAAAATTAATCCTTTGAAGCCAGTAGTCACAATGGGACAATCAAGCCTGTCCCGTAATTAGAATGCATATTCGTGAAATCCCGGTGGGCCTGGAGAATCGCCTTGACACAGGCCGAACAAAACCGATTGCACAAGGGGCCCGATTATTTCAGCGTATGTCTTAGCTCTTTGTGAAGGAAATGAAAGCCCCCGAGCGCCGGCCGAAGCCGCGTGACTCCGGATCGGGATCTTTTACGCCGATCTGTCGTCTACGGTTTCAAATTCGGCCACGACCCGTCCAAAAAAAAGTCTAAAAATTGAACAACCCTTTAAATAAACAGATCCCGGTTGAGAATGAACCTCGTTAGATTCAACCTGCACAGAATTTCGAGAATTTCCAAGGCCGGACCTGACATTTAAAATAGTTTACAATAAACTTTCTTTTCCGAATGAATAATGGCTTCAGATCCGAGAGTGGGGTTTATCTTTCTATTTCTTTTGTACGCCGACCTTTTTGGAAGATTCGCCCTTTTGGTCTCGCCAACAACAGGGACATTTAAACAGAAAAAGCCGTTCCTCCAGTCGTTTTAGTTGAATTGTAAATCATCGAGGCGAATATTTATTTCAGAAAAGATTGATATACATAAGTTAAAGCCAATTATCTCTAATGATTCATCAAAGGTAGTTTATTCTCTGTAATTATGAAAGAATCAAACATGTCTATTTATGTTATCTGCAAAGCCATATTCAAAAGTCAAACACGTTAATCAAACCGAATGTGGTATTGCAATGACATAATATAAACATATAAGCGATCACTATCGGACAATTTCACTTTAGGAAAGACGATAAAGTTAACAAAGTTCCATTACATCGAGAAAATAATAGACCAGAGGTACGAGACTGTAAATTACGGGTTAATAAGTGACTTCCACCACGTGAATTTCATCGTATCTTTGTCACCGTGCCATAGCGCTCATAAATATGATAGTTAACATTTACATGACCAAAGCCACTGAGATATGTTACAATGGTGTTCGCTGATAAAAGAACATGCAATAGAGAGGGGCTAGGAAAACAAAAACAAGAGAGATAATGTGTGTGTGTGTGTGTGTGTGTGTGTGTGTGTGTGTGTGTGTGAGAGAGAGAGAGAGAGAGAGAGAGAGAGAGAGAGAGAGAGAGAGAGA
>CM077109.1:14540040-14563470 GCA_039619505.1 Cimex hemipterus | reverse complement strand
TATTTGCGTGAATGTATAGTAATAGCGGAGCCTTACTTCGTTGATGTGGATGAACCAAGGTCGAACCTCGGATTGTCAGTGACATCGTGACTACCAAAAAAAAAAAAAAATGGACACAAAGTACGAATGACGAAATGACCTGTATATAGATTTGTCTATAGTTGAGATAGTTGAGAGAAAGAAGAAAAAAGCCGAGAGAGAGCGAGAGAATTTTCATTTTGTTTACCCAAAACATAAGTACGTTGAAACAGTGGACTGAAATATTCGGACATGAACGAGATCGAATATATTTTCTTAGCGTGAATGAAAAGCGTAAGAATTTTAGATTGCTGAGGAAAAGTCTGAAGAAGACGAGAAAAAAATTACACAAACCAATTTAATGAGCGCGTTTTAAATGTTTGTCGAACAAGAAATTGAATGTATTTATTAGCGCAATTGCATATGCATGGCAGAGAGAAATAAAGCAAGATGGGAGAGTGGAGTGGAGCGAAAGAGGGGGGGGGAGCGCATATTTTCATCATACTTGCTTACGAACAACTAATTTTCGTCGTTCGCGTGACCAATTAATACCTTTCAATTAATTAAGTTGAAAAATAGCAAAAAGGAGGGAAATTCAAAAGGTGGGGTCGCAAACCATGCGACATACCATAACTATGCTAAATGTTGGCCAAACAAAATATTGAATGTATTTATTAGCGGGAAGTGTCCGAGTGGATCGAAGTCACGTTAGCTCAAGTGGTAGAGCAGCGGCGTATCTAGCCAAAGATCGTTGGTTTGAATCCCACTCGTGACACTGACTTTTTTTATCTCAACTAAAAACCTTAATTAATTGAAAGCTACTTGATAACATTGGATTCAAATGTTTGTCATGCCTTGGGGGATAAAATGTATTTCTTAGCGTGAATGTAAAATTTCATAGCTGTCGGTAGCCATAGCCTTACTCCGTGTGCATGATGGACGAACTTCAGACTGCAATCGACCATGCGTCATACCATAGCTGCGCTAAATGTTGGCCAAACAAAATATTGAATGTATTTATTAGCGTAAATCCATAGCGGGAATGATGTTGATTGTCACGGAGTCTACCCTAGCGGAGAGAAAGAGAGCGAGATCGAAATGGGAGATTGAAGAGGGAGTGTGAAGGAGAGAGAGAGAGAAGGAGAAAAAGAGGGAGAAGGAGAGAGAGAGAGAGAGAAGAATTTGATTCAATTTTTTAAATACATATGATTAAAATGATTTCGTTTTTGGCTAACATTTTGCTACGTACTTCCTCTTTTTTAAGTTAAACCATAAAAGAAACCGAAAAATGAAAATAATGTTACGCGTTGGGGTATTCATTTGTGCAAAATCGGCCTGCGGATCGTACACGTGTGTATGTCGGAGAATCCCAATAGGTATTGTCGATTGCAATAGGTTTAAATAATGGGCAAATTACAATTATTAAGTGGCTATTATCCGTCCGGCAAGTTTTTATTTACTCTTTCCCCTCGAGTTAAACGGCACGAGAGTAGGACCGATCGAAATTTCACTTTCACGAATGATACTTTCTGCCGGGGGAACGGGAAAGGACTTGCTCCACACCGTGACTCCGGGAAACGTGAATTTCTTCTTGACCCCTTGAACTTGGCTGGGAAGTTGCCTAAAACGTGCACCTCGCGTTATCCAGCAATTAATCCAACAATAAAGACTCCGTGTACGACGTCTTCGGATATGGCGTAATGTCATCTCCCCGGAGGGATCCTGAAAAATCCTTACGACCCATATAACCCCGTACCCTTTCATCCCGTCTATTCTTTTCGGCCGTAAAAAACATAATTATTCCTAATTTTGAGCATAGTATTAAATCACTTATTTGACCTTTAGGACCTGGCGGGCGATTAGTCCTTAACATTTACTTTTTATAAAATTATAGCCTGCCACGGTTCGAAATTGAATACTAAAACAAGTAATGCGATTCTGCCTATTTAAATTTCGTTTTTTTTATCTGCATAATAATTAAGTTTTTGTATAAATTGTAACGGTGTCTTCTAATTTATGATTTTCGGCGTTATTTATTGCTCTTGCCACTGCACGCACACACACATGAAAAGCATTTCATATATCTACGTAGCTTTTTGAACAAATTCAATTAATAAAGCAATTATAAACTGCGGAATTATAAGTTTTTTTAAATTAGGCAACTTAGAAATGTTTTATTTGAAATATAAGTATTCTCTCCGGTTAAAATTAATAGAAGAAAAAGAGATTTCTTACAAAACCAATTCTAAATAATTTAATTTAAAAAAAATCAACGGTGGTAACTTTGTGTGATGTACGTTTCGGAAAAACCTTTTCTTTATCGTGCCGACGTTTCGAACTTTATTGAGATCATCTTCAGGGTTCAAAGTGTCTGTCTTCTGTGTAATGTTACCATCCTGGAGCACTATTCAAACGACACGCAAGAATTGAACAATTACCCAGAAGACAAACACTTTGAGCTCTGAAGATGATCTCAATAAAGCTCGAAACGCGGCACGATAAAGGACACGTTTTTCTGAAACCTGCATCACACCATACCGCGTGTCACGATTTCTACCAAAATTATCGGTGTTAACTTTATTTCCTCAATAAAACACATTATTATACCGTTCTTTAAAAAGCTTTGATCGTTTTGTATAAAGCCCCATGCAGTTGAGATAAGCAAATAGACACTTACGTTTTATTTAATTTCAAGTCCTTTCCAGCGGACGAATGAATTTAGAAATTTGTTGTAATCATTGATTTATAAAATTGGCTCTTGACATTTAGTAGTTTGGAGATTTTTTTTTTTTTGTAGCACATTACCCGAGATTTACAGCGAAAGTCAATTTTGCAAATCATTGTATAAATAAAGCTCGCGTGCTCCCACGATCTGCTTCTTTGGAAAGTCGCTGCCATCTGCTTTTCATTTACTGCAGAATTTACGCTATTGAAACAAAGGTTTATTTTATTTTATCCAAAGTTTTATCGTTAATTTAAAGCATATACTTAATTTAAAGTACATGAAATCGCATATTCTGAAAAAAAACTGCAACTTTTTTGGTGATGCTGGGTTGAAAAGATGAGTAACTGTCAAATACCATGGCATAGTAATTTAGCAAAGTACATTAAAATATTTTTTTAGCAAGAAACAAAGTTAACGTTCTTTATTTTCCACTCAAAAAAAACCGTGAAAACAATCCCTTTGGAAAAGCAGAAAAATTCTATAACCTACGTACTAGCATCAGTTTTTTTTCGAAAATCACAAAAATAATAACTTTCAAACGATTCGATAGATCTGCTGAAGATTTCATAGAACTTTAAAAACCCTAAACGATTCACGTTTTAACGTAAAATTGGCCTACTAAAATAAATCAGTCAGACATAAAATAACGTTTGAGAAATTTTTGCTAATCGTACTTATTTTGTCAATTTCAATGACAGGCTAAATATTATTAACGCAGACTAAAATTAAAGAAATTTAACTTTCGAAGAGTTGTAATAACTTTTTAATTAATTATACATTTCACCTGAGGTCTTGGTTGAGATGAGAAAGCTAGTGTTACGGGCAGGATTCGAACGAATGACTTTTATCTTTTGCTTTTTCATCTCAACCAAGGTCATAGATAAAAAGTATATTTAATTAAAATAATTAATAGTGTCAAATATGACTACTAAATTACAGTTACAATAATGCTGACTTTCAATTAAATCTAGAGGAAGTTTGAATTTTTAAGCCTGAAAAACATAACATCGAGCGAAAAAAAATGTCCTGGGCTGATCCTACCGAAAAATGTCTATTTTTCTAATACTATCTAAAATCGTGTTTAATGGGTATATAAAATGAATCTGAAGTGTTTTTGTCAAAAAACAAAAATTTTCTGCTTACTTTACTGGAAGCTTTCTTTTTGTTACTTTTCATATGCTTAATATTACAGTATTCGACCCTGTATATGTTTTTCATCTTCAAAGAACAAATGGATTGATGTATAATAAATCTGAAACATACGGACAACAAGGGCCCCTTTGTAAATTTTACTTTAAGTATATCTTACGTTTTTGTCAAGGCAAACAGGAAATTTTTTTTGCTTATAATAAAAACTTTCGATGAATAGTGCTAGATTGTAATATGAAATTTATAACGTTTTTATTAATAATCATCAAATCACACCGCAGGGCATTTTGCTTCGATATGAGGAAATGTCGAGGATAGAAAAAAACCTTAAAACTATTTTCTTAACTGATTGAGCCCTGATATAAATTATTATCTATTTGAGTCACTTACCTATTTGACCTTTTTAACATCATAGAAATATTTTAGAGATAAAGCGAAAAATCGTATTTTTAAAGAAAAAGCTCCTTGTGGTCATAATACCGATAGCTTACAATTGACAGTTAAAAATGATCTTTGATGACTTGATTTGTAGAATAATGTATACAATGAATGTTTAATTCGGATTGGATCATAAACTGACTTGGACGAACTTTTTTCGAATGCAGGGCCGCTGGATTCGAACCCGGGACCTTTAGCTTTCAATGATGAGCGCCGTGTCTTCGCCCAAACCGTTGCGTCCACCGACGCCTCCCAGTACGGATTTTAAAACCTTATGAGTTATCCTACGCTGATGGAACAAATCCGGCATCTTGAATAAATTGCAACCAGAGAAATAAAATAAAACTTTTGAGCTTTTTCTTTATTTATATTTTATTTCAACTTTATTTCTCTCTCTTTTAACGACACTTTTAATAATATCCCCATTTTGTTGAAAGTTGGATAAAATTAAGAGCAGCTATGAATTTTTCCGAACAGCTTAAAATGCCTACTTATGGCGTCCATATGTTTTTGTAACTTCTTACTGCCCATGATACCGCATATTATTTTCTAATCCGAGATAACACAAAAAATTGACCGATATACCTAATAGGTTTGAAATTTTTGCGCAAAAAATATTTTTTGGTTTGTTTTACTAGAAACGTGTTCTGGTTTTTGTAACTTGTTATATATTTAAGTACATTTAATATGATCCTACTTATTATTTTTCATATGAAATTCATTAGTTTCGTGGTCGGCTTGACCAATTAATGTATTTCCATTAGTTAAGGTTTTTAGTTGAGATAAAAAAAGTGAGTGTTATGAACGGGATTCGAACCCACGACCTGCTACGCCGCTGCTCTACCACTCAATCCACTCGGACACCCAACTTCCCATCTCAACCCCACCTTTCAGTTTTCTTGACCTGGGTTAAGAAAAATCAAATGATATAATTTTGAAATTATTTTAAAATTATTAAAAAATTATTCTTAAATTAGCTACAAAATTTTTTTTCTGTAGTACATATTACTAAAAACAGAATTTCATTAAAAGATGTAACCCCACATTCGTATTTTTCCCCTCTGTAAGTCTGCAAATTTGACAAATCCTCTCCGCTTCAAAATCCAACGTACATAAACATAAACCAGCAAAATTCCACTGGCACACTCAACACGATACGCAAGAATGACACAATTACACAGAGGACAACGTTTCGAACTTTATTGAGAACATCTTCAGCGAGATCATCTTCAGAGCCTAGAAATAATTTGAATATAAAAAAATATATTTTGCATTGTATAAATTCACTTTTTTCCACATCCAAAATGTATTTGTTAAATGTAAACAATGCTTGTAAATCCCAGGCGCTGAAGATGATCTCAATAAAGGTCGAAACGTCGGAACGATAAAGATAATGTTATTCTGAAACCTGCATCACACCAGATCGCATCTCACGATTACTCAATAATTATTAAATTTGACAAACTTTTCCCTACCGGATTTCTAACGTTTCATTCAACAGTAAAAATGTTACTAATTAAGATTTTTTTTTTAGGAAATAGTTTCTCAACCCCTGGCAGTTTTCCTCCCGTCACATTCTCCAGTATTTCCCACAAAAGAAAAATATTTTCCGTACATGAAACCAGACAAACGTTTGACTTTAAGATATTTTCTTTATAAGAACACTAGAAACATAGTAAAAACCCAATTTACACAACGGAGAAAGTACGTACAAATTAGTTCCGAAGAATTTAAAAGTTCGTAAAATTTGAAACGAGTCTTTAAAGTTTTGCCCGTATTTGGGCAATCAGGCATTCCGTAGTATTTTGAAAAGTTATTCCCCACTATTCATTCATCGGTTCATTTTCTTCGAGTAAAGTATTTCTTCCTCAATCGTATAGAAATTTCTTGTCAAATTAATTCTTCCGCTTCCTCGATCATCTATCCGAAAAAGTGGCCATCCCTGTATCCACTTAATTGATCATAAATCCATAAGAAGGCAGATAAAGTATCTATAATGAACACAGACAAATGGATTAGGCAAATGGATTTCGAATAAACCACAAAACATTAGACACAGTAGACCTTTTCGAAGTGTTTTACCAAACACAGACTTTTGGCAAGCCCTAAATATTTTGAAAATGTGTCGAAATATAACTTACTTAGTTTTTTATAAAAAATAAGTTCAACACAGAAACATGCCCTACGCTGTTAAAACAAAGTGCTATTAAATAAGTTGATATTTCATAATCATTAAACTTTTTTGCCTTTTTTTTCTTCCTACAGTCTTATGGCCAATCGTGACCACATAAAATTAAATAAAATTGTTAAGGAAAGGGGAATATAATCCAAATTGCTCAATTATTGCTCTTTATTTGATGCATTGGGAAATTTCTTTCCAATCTCCCAGGGAATTTGTTGGTTTGGTTGTGTGATAACACTTTTATCCTTGTTTGCTTTGTTGTTCTTGTCTATCCTGCAGAAGTGTTCTGTGGTGAGGGCAAGTCTTCCTCCAAAAGTGCTCTTCTCCGTTTGCCTTTAACGCTGCATGTTCTGAGAATCTCCCGTGTTGGATACCAAACACCCACCGGAGTGGTGAACCTGTAACTTAATCCTTTGTCTAATTGGTAGAGCAGAGGCGTATTTAGTCGAAGGTCATGGATTCGAATCCCGGTCGTGATAATGCCTTTTCATCCACCCAGAGAGTTGCAGCCCACTTAATGTGGAAGTACAATGTCGACGGGTGATACAATGTGGTTAAGGCTCTGGGCCGAAGAGAGGTGTACCTCTTGTCCTCATCCACGTCCCTTTCTCAATCCAGGTTCCTTCATTCTTTCATGCGACTCTGCCCAAACCGTGGTTACAAGGGGGTTGTCTGAGCGCAAAATAAATGTGTAGCCCTGAGGGCCTCTTTAAAGCACAAGCTGGCCTTGGGTCGGCATGGGTCGGCGACTACCTAATCAAACGCACACGATTAGTGTATACAGATCATGTGTGCATAGACGGAGGGTGGTGCATAATCATCTGCATTACGGGGTAACAGAAATGTTCCAAGATTCAGCTTCTGTTACACTGGGAATGGTCTCGTAATGGTTTTGGTGACACTCCTGGCGGGTACCTGGAGAAGAGGCTGCCTTCTATCTGTGACCTAAGCACGAATCTTGCTTATGCCCATCGTTATACACCCGGAATACGACGTACCGGACCGAAGGATATAAGCGTTGAGGACGCTTGATTACGCTGACGTGCTTCCTAAAATAGTTGAGTAGTAGCGGATGGGAATGGGTAGTGAATCGGTTGCTTCTTTTCGAGTATGCTTTGCACGTAGGAGTCTGCTGAGCTCGATTGGAGGCATTTATCGTAGGCATACCCCTCCACGTGGTGGTTAGATCCGTACCACTTTAAACGAAACCGCGGCTGGAGAGGATCCGGAAGTTTCTACGCTGAGGAAACCTCAATACCCTGGCAGATAGAGTGGCCTTATCTATCTAGGGAGGGTGCGGGCGACCAGGCTGATGTAGCTCTTTGCGCGCGGCATACGTCCGACCATTCGGAGTAGACAAGCGGAGAACGGGGTTGTTCTTGGCCCTTACACCAATGCTGCGACGGTAACACTACTTCGTCGTACGCAGAGGTGCGCCAGCTCTCATCTTCGGTTCGATGCTCGGAATGGGCAAGCGGGTAGCGAGGTTGTCTTGGCCCCTCTGGGCTGAGCTGCCTATACACCAATGGCGCAGCAGTAACACACGAATGCGGAGGTGTGTCAGCTCTCATCTTGGGAATCAAAACGTCTGATACGGCCGAACCAGCAAGGTGCGGACGTAAAGGAATATCATTCTCATGATAGTAAGGACGGCCATAAGGGACAGCTTGGTCCTACAATTTTGGTCTGCCTATTCTCGTTGTCTTGGAGTGTCAGATGCCAGATAAAATGCTTCTGCGTCACCAAAGCAGACCGAAACGATCGGAAACGACAAAGTTACTTCTTCATCATCACGCTGAGTTCAAGAACTCTTACTACAGCGAACATAGTGCATTAGTATAGTCTAGCGATTCCTGGAGAAGTATATTTATCCAATTATCTAACAGCTTCTTTTGAATTTTTCCCCTTATTCGGCCACATGCCATGATTAGAACATTAGATGTAGATTAGTACATAACCAAAATAAATTTCGATAACTAAACTTTTTTGACAAACTCAATAAACGATGGCAGAGAAATCAAAATGATCGAAAACGACTAAGCTACAGCTTCATCAGTTTCATCATAACGATGGCTTCAAAAGTACTCTCAGTACGCTTAACTTTCCTTAGGTTGGTCTTGCAGGATATTTGCCTAATTATCTTAGAACATCGATTGAAAGTTTGTTCTTATAATTTGACCAGATTGTCAATTGAACCTTTCTCGCAACGGATTAGGATTCTTCTGTATTAACTCGATTCTTGCCTTGTACATCCAGTGTTTTTGTGTCAAGATAACAAATTTACAATATTTTTGCCAAAATGGGACGGAGAGTTGAACAGTTGAACTTTTATTCAAGAAGTCAAAGAGGTGATGTACCGGTAGCTTGGTGGTAGATGTGGTTTTCAACTATGATAAAAGCAAAAATCGAGTAGAGCAGTTATAAAAAATTATTAGGGAGAAATTTATTGCCGTCTATTCTTTACGTAATATAGTTTTGTTGTTGTATTTTCTGATTTTTCTTGTGGTTGTTTGTCTTCTAGACGTTTGTTACAAGAACCGTTTTGAAATTTATGGTTCAGTGTAGGAGAGTGAAATAGGAAACACCGGATTCGTCAAGTTTCATCACGTCGGCCTCACGGTGTTATGGACAGCCTAATACCCGGCAATTTTTCCATTTGGCCCAGCCGAACCTTTCTGCCCCGCTCGGTCCAAAACGGCCTTAAATCCAGCGATCTGCCCCGGGGGTGAAATGGATATTGGATAATAAACGGCGTTTAAAAAACGGATCACCGCGGCGATAAATAACCCACGGGTTCGAAATTGAATTTGAGCAGGTAAAAACACGTCCTCCCGGCGATAAAAGGCTGTCAATGAAATTCCCAAGAGGACCGATAAAAAAAAAAAAAAAAAAAAAAAATGAAATAGATACAAGGCTTTCGAAATTCTCACGTTCCTAAAGGCCTTTGATGCACATTGCCCACGTAATCGCCAGCCCCGGGCGTCCTTTATAAATCATTAACTGCAATGACAACCCGTATAATCATCGAAGATAAACATAAAACATATCATATCAAACTTTAAACCAAATAAACACATAAAAATTACGCTACAAGAAATGTAACAAAGATGTCCTTTACCGTGGAATGATTCCTTTTCTTCCTCGCCTTGCATTTAGTCGTTGTAAAAAAAAATCATCGCAAGAATAAATACATAAATCAAACCTCTTTCAACCGGCTTAAATATGCATATTTTTCTATTTTCTCAGCCAGACTTTGATTACGCCTCAAACTTCCTGCTTCTAAGCAATTAACCAATTAAACATGTTGCATATTAATTAAATAGCACAACTTAATTTAATATAAACTGTAGCGCAAAGTTAAAGCTCAGTTCATTAGTTTTCGTAGTTCTCTTGGCTAATTAATATCTTTCAATTAATTAAGGTTTTTAGTTGAGATAAAAAAGTCAGTGTCATTAGCGGGATTCGAACCCAGGACCTTCGGCTTGATATACCGCTGCTCTACCACTTCATCTATCGTCACCTCGGACACTAACTTCCCATCTCAAACCCACGTTTGTTAATGTTCCCTCCTTTTTGCCATTTTTCAAATGTCGTGTAATCTATATAATTCTCGGCGATAAATGAGAGCTTTAGTGAAGGTATACTTCATTTTTACTAATTGAATTCAATATTTTTTTTGGCCCGGTTGACCAATTATCTTTCAATTCATTGAAGTTTTTAGTTGAGTTAAGAAAGTCAGTGTCACGAGTGGGATTCGAGTGGATCGAGGTCAGGAAAAATCAATCAGGTGGAGCAGCTGCGTATCTAGCCGAAGATCGTGGGTTCGAATCCCGCTCGTGACGTCGACTTTTTTTATCTCAACTAAAAACATTAATTAATTTAAAGCCCAATATTGAATTTTTTTCGTAGTTTAGGATTTACAAAAAAAAGTCGATAAATCAGACTACAAGACGTATTTAATTGATTTACCAAAACTGCATAAATCGCAAAACAGATAACAAGTATAAAATGATCCTGTCACATTTGTAAATGAGTAATCGAGGAAATTATTTCAAAATTAACTGCCAAAACTTGTTTTATTTTTCGTCACCTTGTATATAACAGTTAGACGGACAGGCCGGGCAAGAAAAAATTAAAAATTTTCCGGTTTGCAATGGTTCCAAGACGGATAATCCCTATGTCTTAAGATGCCGAAGAAAAAAAGCCGACCGACTTTGAATTTTCTCAGCTCGTAAGGTCGAATCGATAAATATCAGTTCCGACTCCTGTCTAAATACACCCTGGACAAAACAATATTTAATAATATGATTTTATTTTGTACTTTTAAATTATCGCTCTTTACCGGCAGCAGCCTGGGATCGGGAGTGCAAGGTTGAACCGGTGTAACAATAAACATCCAAAAAATTAATATTGCCGGCGTTCAGAGATCAAGGTCCGCCTAAAAGGAAAACATTATATGCAAAAGAGCCACATGGTGGACGCATTAAAACACCTTTTTCGGAGCCCATTTCCATTTATTTGCCGTCGAAATAAACGGTTTCGGCCTGTCATAAATGTTTGTCTCAAATGTTCTACATGTAAAATATCTTAAGCAATATGCCATTAAGTTGGCAGGAAATATATTTTCCAAGGATTTGAGTTGTATCGCGTTAGAATTAAGCCTTTTTTTTTTTGTTAATAAAAACAGTTGTTTGACGGGAAAAGATCACCGAAGGGTACTTGGCAAAAGAGAATTGGTGGGTAAGCCACCCCTGACGAAATGATGCAATTTTCACCAGGCCACCGTTGAAATACACGGTTACTTCCGACAAATTTATATTACTTTAAGCTATTTTTCTTTATCTGGGCAAGTTCGAGCCGTAGTCAACGAAAATGCCCAACGGAAGATTATTTTAAGACGAAATTCTAAGTGCGCTGTTCATATTTACACATTGAAGAACAGAATGAAACCATGGTCATTTTGTTTCTTCCTCTTTTTTGAGTCTAATCGTAAATTAGGTGGAAAATCCGGACAATTTCTTTTAAAAAAAAAAGGAAAAGAAAATATTTTTCCACTTCACCACCGCGTTCCGGGCCTTTGACGCTAAAAATACAATAAAAACACTATTAAATGAAGGTGGCAGCGTCAATGGGCTGGATCGGTGGAAAAGCTCTCGCGTATCAAGAGCACTGTCGAAAGGTGGTAGACTCTCGTAAATTGCCATCCTCAACCGATTCAGGATAGGCCATCCCAGGTTGACACACAGACACTCACTTTTGTGCCAAAACCCGCGCATATTCCCAAGACGTAAAGAAAGGACCATATGTCCCATCTAATTGAAGTGTGCAATTCGTTTGCTCCATATAGATTCCGTGTAGGAATGACACCAGATATGAAAATTGTGCTTAAGCCGGGAGCGAATACGTTCACCTCTTCTGGTCCACAAAGGAAACAAGGTTGTTTTTTTACGTATAGTTATAATAATTTTGTGTCCATAGAGTTTGTCGAGGGTGAATGCATTTATTAGCGTGAATGTGCCACTTGTCGTGGCCTCGATCCACTCCGCTCGTGACGACTTTTTTATATCAACTAAAAACCTTAATTAATTGAAAGATATTAATACGTCAAGCGGACCAGGAAACTAGTGACTTTAATAAGTTTAAATGAAGTATACCTTCACTAAAATTAACGAAATGAAATTATTATGTGTAAAAGATTGTTCAATTTTATAAGAAAATTTAAACTAACACGAATTTTTTTACATATTAAACATTTGTATTTTATATTAAAAAAAGCTGATAACTATAATCTCGGGGCATCTTCAGAGCGCTTTTCTTGTGGTGTCATATTGGTTTTTGTATGAAAGAGTTGTTCGCTCACCTAGCTGAAGAAGACCGGAATAAAGGTCGAAACGTCGGGGAAAAAATGAAAAGTGTTTTTCTAAACCTCATTCTTGACTGCTCCTCATGACTTCAACAAATTACAAAAACTAGCCTGTGCACGCAAGCAATATAATAAAAAAAATCACATAAAAAAATAGTGACTTTCTTAGTGAATTGTTATTTCATAGTTTATTGATGTGAGGAGCGGACAAGAATGGGCCAGTTTAGAAAAACAGTTTTTGCGTACGTTTCGACCTTTATTCGGGTCATCTTCCGAACGCTTTTGTTGTGGTGCATATTGTTTTTGTATGAAAGCGTTGTTCGTTCACCTACCTGAAGAAGACCCGAATAAAGGTCGAAACCTCGGGGGAAAAACCTGTTTTTCTAAACCTCCTTCTTGACTACTCCTCACGACTTCAACAAATTACAAAGACTAGTCAGTGTACGCGTTCAAAACTCCAAAATCTGTGGGAGAACCTGATGATATCATGGGTACCAGGGCACAAAGAAAGACACATTGTCCTGAGGCAAGACTTTTAGGCCTTGAAATCATTCTCGGGATAACAACAGTCACAAAAACCTCCGTCACACAATGACTCATAAATAAAAAAAAAATAAAAAAAAGTGGATTTGAGGCGTGCCAGACATAATAAAATTATGCTGGTTTCAAGATGGGGTTTGAGATGGGTTAGTGTACAAGTGGTCGAGCAGCGGCGTATCAAGCCGAACATCGTGGGTTCGAATCCCGCTCATGACACGATTTTTTTTCAAGCGGACCACCAAACTAGGGGATTTAATTAATGATTTAAAATTTCACTAATTCACTAAAGTTCTCCGTTGCTATTTTATTTACCTTCGAGAATCCAAACCGTCTACGCTACATTTCAAAAATGGCAAAAACGAGCGAAAATTCAGAAGGTGGAGTTGAGATGGGAAGTTAGTGTCCGAGTTGGTCGCGTCACGATAGCTCAAGTGGTAGAGCAGTCGTGGGTTCGAATCCCGCTCGTGCCGTTGACTTTTTTTATCTCGACTAAAAATTTTATCTAATCGAAAATTTAATTTAGTTATCATTTCCATTCCTGGGTGTTCCTCTTCCTTTTACTTGGCCCGTTTACTACCTCATTCTTGATGACGCGGTATTGGACAGCTTTTTTTTTTTTTAAGTTTGCGTGATAAATTTAAACATACAAACGGAAGTAATATCATACTGCTGAGAATGCAATCGCTACCTGATTTTCCCCGCCGAAAATAAAAAGAAACGGATCCATTTAAAAGGTCAATAATAAAAAAATATGCAAATCGTCTGCGTGAAAGAAAAGGTAAACTATAGGTCTCATATGAATACAAAATTCACTTATGAATAAAACAATTTGTTTAAAAAAAAAAACCACTGTTCTAATTTAATATGGCGCAAGGTTTAATTTTCATTACTGCGATCCCGAGGTATGTTAACAATTCGATATTTAACCGTTGTTTCATCACGTAGTTTACTCTGCCCGCTGCGAGGAGAAATTGTCACTATTTCTCATGTTACTCGTATCGCTGAGAAATGTTAGATCCTTTCGTCATCTGAAATGCCAAAGAAAAACAGCAATTTCTATATAGCACACAAGTCACACACGTCAACATGCAGGACTATAAAAAACCGCGAGTCGTGATGAACATCCTTCACAGGCTCTTATGGAACGCTAAATGTCATTTTGTTTAATCACTGGATTTAAAGCATCATGTCCACCAGAGCATAAATTCAGTTTCAGGTTAATATTGAAAGGAGGAATTTTTTAAAATTATATTTATTATTTTAATTATTTCAATAATATCAGCTTTTAGGGGGCGTCGGTGGGCGCGAGGTTTCGTCCTTGACACGGCGCTCATCACTGTAAGGTAAAGGTCCCGGGTTCGAATACAGCGGCCCTGCATTCAAACCCGACATACTTACAAATTGTCTTTTTTTTTTCAAAAAAAAAACCGGCACCCTGAGGGCTAATATCACCTCTGTTGTTGCGAAACCTCTCGTAAAAAAAAAAATTATCAGTTTTTCCCCCAGTTGGATTCATGAAGAATCACTCGTGTAACGTAACATGTAACTTTATGCCCAGGCCAGCCCCCCCCCCCAAATAAAGGCAAATTTCCGTAACTAAATAGTTACTACAAAATCGTAACAAAAACTAACAGAAATCCCCCCCCACATAAATAATCCTGAAAAATTCCAATACAGAAGATTTCACAAATATTACAAAAAAAAACCCACAACATTGT
The DNA here is from genome assembly GCA_039619505.1 of Cimex hemipterus. Lineage (NCBI taxonomy): Eukaryota > Metazoa > Arthropoda > Insecta > Hemiptera > Cimicidae > Cimex > Cimex hemipterus. The sequence goes on along the minus strand of CM077109.1, from coordinate 14,548,837 downwards.
CTTTTGTCCCGAGTCGTTGTTCGGATTGATTTATAATTCAATTGTTCCATCAATTAAGCGGAAGGTTTGTCATCTAGTTAACGAGCCGGTCGAATGGAAATATTTACAATTTACAAACAATGTTCAAGCTCCTGTCAAGTCCGAATTATCACAGAAATAAATCCCATTGTCGTCGGATAAGTAATTACTAATCAGTCTGAGCCGCGTCACTGGCGACAGTATCTCTTCGGTTTGTAAATTTCACGTTTGATTTAATTAATTAACAGCCATGCCTTGAAAATGACCGTCATTAATTTGCCACGCTAAGAGTTCAGACGCCGAAGAAAATTAATAAGGGTTTATTAGTAGAAATTTAATAACCTTAAAAAATTCTAATTAAAAGTCCAAGAAATCATGACTAAACACATCCACTCTGACAAATTTGATAACCTTATTAATTTGCTTAAGAAACATGAATAAATGATGCAAAAGAAGAAATTATATTGTGCACATAAATATCAGACAACCTTATGAACTAATTCACTGTTTTCGTGGTCCGTTCGACCAATTAATATAAAACAATTAATTACGGTTTTTAGTTGAGATGAAAAAAAGTTAATGGCACGAGAGGGATTCGAACCCACGACCTTAGCCTTGATACGCCACTACTCTACCACTCAGACAGTAACTTTTCACCTCAACCCCATCTTTTCAATTTTCCTCCCTTTTTGCCATTTTTCAAATGTCGTGTTAGCCGAAGGTCGTGGGTTCGAATCCCTCTCGTGCCATTAACTTTTTTTCATCTCAACTAAAAACCGTAATTAATTGTCTTATGAACTAAGTTTATAAACCAGATTTTTCAAGTTAAATAAAAACTAACCTTCACACAAGAATTAAAATTTACTGATGTCAATATTTGTAACAAAAAATTAAGTTTAAGTAGAAAAAGTATTCGGTAACCTGATTTATAACTAAATGTAGGAATGTTTTTAAAATTTTGCATGCACAAAAAAAAAAGTGCAGAAATTGATGCAGGCATGTAGCACTAAGAAGAACAATTTATCAGACTGGTTGCTTGTCAAAATTACTCTGATTGGTATCAGGGTGGCATGAAAATTTTAGGTAACCTTAACAGTAATTCACTTGTTTCGTGGTCCGCTTGACCAATTAATATAGTTTAATTAATTAAGGTTTTTAGTTGAGATAAAAAGTCAGTGACATGAGCGGGATTCGAACCCAGGATCTTCGGTTGATATGCAGCTGCTCTACCACTTGAGCTAACGTGACCTCGACCCACTCGATCACTAACTTCCCGTCTCAACCCCACCTCTTGAATTTTACCTCCTTTTTGGCAGTTTTGAAGTGTCGTGTGATCTATTTGTCGACGAGAATCAAATAGATAGGGGTCGAGGTGGGAAGTTGGCCGAAGATCGTGGGTTCGAATCCCGCTCGTGACACTGATTTTTTTAATCTCAACTGAAAACCTTAACAGTACTTTTTCAGAACTGAATAGAAAGACAAAGTTCAAAATAATTAAGCATATAATAAAACATTTGATAAAATCAGTAACCTTAATACAATATTATCGATAGAAACCTTAGATTAAAGTAACCTCAGAAAGGTACAATGAAACAAGACAGGTTCCTATTAATGTAAATGTGCTAACCTCAAAATCACAAACTATAAAGGAACAATATAATGAAGATGCTAAATAATTTCAATTAAAAAATTTATTAAAAAAAAGTCAAATGAAATAATTCATATTAGTACGTAAACTGAACTATCTGGTAACCTCATCATTCAGAATTACCAACTAAAATGAAAAAAGTCAGGCAGAAAATTTAAACTAACACGAATGATTGTTAATTATTATTAATTTAAAAGTTCGGGTTGAGATGGGAAATTAGTGACCATGTTAATCGAGGTCACGATAGCTCAAGTGGTAGGGCAGCGACCTACCAAGCCGAAGATCGTGGGTTCGAATCCAGCTCACGACACTGACTTTTTTATTTCAACTAAAAATCATAACAGTATTTTTCAGAACTGAATAGAAAGACAAAGTTCAAAATAATTGAACTTGTAATAAAACATTTGCGATAATCAATAACCTTAATACAATATTATCCATAGAAACCTTAGGTTAAAGTAACCTTACAAAGGTACAACGAAACCAGACAGGTTCCTATAAATGTTAATGTGGTAACCTCAAAATCACAAACTATAAAGGAACAGTATAATGAAGATGCTAAATAATTGAATTAAAATATTTATTTAAAAAAAAAAGTCAAATGAAATAAACTGAACTATCTGGTAACCTGATCATTCAAAATTACTAACCAAACTGAAGGACGTTGAGGCTGAACATGACATCCTATTATTAAGTATAGAAAATTGTTTAATTTTATTAGAAATCTAAACTAGCAAGAATTTTTTTTAGCATATCAAAGATTTGTATTTCTTAATATAAAACGCTGATAACCTCATTGCGAAACAGCCAGATTGATGAAATTTAATTATTAATTCGAACGTTGGGGTTGATATGGGACGAGGTCACGATAGATCAAGTGGTAGATCAACCGAAAATCCTGGGTTCGAATCCCGCTCATGTCACTGACTTATTTATCTCAACTAAAAACCTTAATTAATTGAAATTAATTATTAAGTCAAAAATAGCGTTTAAATTTAGTAATTAAAAGTAAAATTAGTAAATTTAACTAACAGGTGTTTAGAAAGTTCGTAGTTCGTAAAAAAAGTCATGTAACCTTTATTAACCTTCACAAACCACGAATACCGACAGGTTCGTACTTAGGGAAAAAACATAGGATGCTTCATTAGTAACTTTCTCAAACAAAAATACAGAAAGGTTAGCATTGGACAAAAACACCCGATAACCTCATTATTAACTTTCACGAAAAACAAGCCACTTGCGAGAACCTAACTGTTAACCTAACCTCAAGGTTTTCGCTTGCCCAAAAAAACATGTGGCGTCTAGATAACCTCTCGAAAAATTAACTTGGGCTGAGTACAGTTTTTACAGGTTGTGTTTCACATCGAACGCGAATCTACCTTTTGAAATAGTTAAACAATTTATACTATCAGGTTCGTACAAACAGACAAAAATCCGTGATAACATCGTTTGAAACTTTTATACAGGTTCGAATTTAGACAAAACCATCTGGTACCCTCGTCAGTAACCTTTACACTCAAGGTTTTCCCTTGCCCGAAAAATATACGGCATCTTGTTATCCTCTCGAACGATTAACGTGCAGCTTTGAGAAGAAATATAAAATGCAATTTACGAAAACCGGCCTTGTTCGATTAAAAAACGCGTGACTGGACGGACCCAGAAACGATCATCTGGAACCATCTACATTTTCGTCCTTGTACCGATTATAGCACGCGTGTTAAAGTAACAATTTGTGAAAGCCAATAAAAACCTGCTGGTGAAATGATCGATCGGGAGCATTTTTTTTCTCATCAAAAATATTAGAAAGTCGTTAAACATAATCTGACTAATGCACAAAGACAAAATGTTAATTTTAGTTTTTGACCTGAAATAATTAGAATTATTACTAATAATAATATACTTTATTATTTGTATAGTATATGACAATTAAATAAGAAAAACAAAATTATTATACAGGATTGAAAAAGCAAAATCCGTCTGCCGGAGGCCGCTGGGTTATATAATGAAGTGATAGTGACTTTTTTTTTACAATTAAAGGAAAAAGAAGAACTACTTAATAAGGAAAAAATTAAAGTAGACATTTAAGACTTAAAAAACAAACACAAGTATTACCCAGGATGGAAAAAAAATCCTTCTGGATTATATAAAAAAGTGGTGGTGACTTTTTTTTACATTTAAAGGGAAAAGAAGAACTACTTAATAAGGAAAAAATTAAAGTAAACAAATAAGATTAAAATAAAAAAGTATTATACAGGATGGAAAAAGAAAAATCCATTTGGATTATATGTATAAAGAACTGGAAGTGACTTTTTTTTTACAATTAAAGGAAAAAGTAAGAACTACTTAATAAGGAAAAAATTAAAGTAAACAATTAAGATAAAAGAAAAAGCCTGTCATATTTGATTAAATTCCTAAAGTTATACTTAAATAGAACAATTAGTTAAGGTTTTAACTTGAGATAAAAAAAAGTCAATGGCACGAGCGGGATTCGAACCCACGATCTTCGGCTAGGATCTAGGCGAAGATTGCGCAAGTGGTAGAGCGGCGTATCTAGCCGAAGATCGTGGGTTCGAATCCCGCTCGTGCCATTGACTTTTTTAATCTCAATTAAAAACCTTAATTAACCCTAAAACATTAATTCGTCTATCGGACCACGAAACTAGTGAACTTAAATCATTAAGCTGGTCTTTTGCATTTACAAAAAATTTCAAGTGTAAACGGCGGACAAAATAATTCCCAATAATTTATAGTTTATTATTATTAGATTTTAGTACGTCATGTAAAACCCATTGGGTATTTTCGAAAAATGAAATTGTAAGTTGCGGGGTTCGAACCCGGGACCTTTACCTTCCAGTGATTAACGCCATGTCAACGCCTAAACCGATACGGCCACCGAAGTCGCCAATAATTATATAGAAATTTTCTCTTCTGTTTTTTAGTTTCTTTTAATGTTTCTACTTTTCACTCATTTATGATATTTTATCATTTTTGTGTTGTCAAGTTGTAAACTAGCCGCCTTATTGCTTTCATCTCTGGAACACAGTAGGTGTTCGTTTAGGTGGCTGAGATAATTTTTTGGGCTGACGTTTATTCAGCGTGATAAAGTCCGAAGTACGTGTCTACGTCAAATTAATCAACTCGGTGGTCCTATCATTTCCCTATCACATTATACAATTTGCCGAACCCGTTTACCGGGCTAATTTTATAAAAAGGAGCCCACTATTCGCTCGACTTCCCATGCCAAGTTTTATAAACGTCAGTCAGGCTGAAGCTATACTTACTCGCCTTGGCATATACAACCCATGTTTTAATGAGGAAGATTAAAAACTCCTTTATTAAATTAAAAAAAAAATGTTGAAAAATACGGACCCAAATCTTAATACAACAATAAAAATGTTGCAAAAACACAGGACCTTATTGTGACATATGTGCAATTTTATCCCGAATCCTTAATAAGCAAACAGTTGTTGAATAGAATAAATATCTTATGCCGAAGAATTCCATTAACATCCTTATTGCAGACGGGTTCTGTAATATTTCTTATATATTCATTTTAAGTTTTATCGTCGAAAAATGCGGCCCAATTATTTTCGCGGTGACCTGTTTCGGTTTTTTTTTCAAATGCCGTGCTTGTAAAATGCAATCGCCAACAAAACACACGTGTTAGAATCGGCTCTTCCCCCCAATAAATTCTTCATTCTTGAATTAACGTTTCAAAATTTTAAACTGGAATTAAATTCCAGAAATAATCCCAGAGATCTATTTGGTTTCTTGCAACACTCGGCTAATAAATGTCCTTCTTTCAATAATAAAAAAAAACCCGATTTATTTTTAAAGTTCTCACAGTTTATGTTCATTAAAAAAAAATTATATCAGTTGACAAATAGAAACAAACAGATAATTGTAAAATATATCGCAAAAAACCTCGGATCCGCCATGCCTTCTACTTATTTCAGAGGACACAATTTGTGATTTCTGTAATAGTTGAGAAATTAGCAGAGGAAAGGCGCTTTATAAAAGAAAAAATTTAATTCTAAAAGATTTCCAAGAGCTGTCAACAGATTGGATATCAACCGAAACACGTGGGTACGGTATATACCGCCATTGGCCATCCCATACATTCACGCTAATAAATACAATCACTCAGTTAAGAATGAAGAATACTCAATATTTTTCCATTACTCTTAACACATACTATTTATATCTAACTAATTTAGGTTTTATTGAATTTCGATATTTACCCTAATTGACCCTCCAATACTTTCACACTAATAAATACATTCACCCAATTAAGATCGTAGAATACTCAATATTTTCCCATTGCTCATAACACATACTATTTATATCTAACTTATCTAATTTAGGTTTTATTGAATTTCGATATTTACCCAAATTGACCCTCCTATACTTTCACACTAATAAATACATTCACTCAATTAAGATCGTAGAATGCTCACTATTTTTCCAATACTCTTAATATACATACGCATAATATTTACATCTAACTAATCTAATTAAGGTTTTGTGAGATACGATATATACCGCCACTGACCTTCCCATGCATTCTCGCTAATAAATACATTCCTTAATTAAGAATATTCAATGTTTCATTAATCTAAACACATACGATTTATGTTTAAATAATCTAATTAAGGTTCTACGGAATACGATATATACCGCCATTGACTTTCCCATACTTTCACACTAATAAATACATTCACCCAATTAAGATTGTAGAATACTCAATGTTTTTCCATTACTCTTAACACATACTATTTATATACAATTCTAATTATATTTAATTAAGGTTTCATGGAATACGATATTTATCCCAATTGGCACTCAATACCTTCACACTAATAAATACATTCCCTCAATTAAGAATGTAGAATACTCAATATTTTTTCATTACTCTAAACACATACGATTTATGTTTAAATAATTTAATTAAGGCTCAGTAGAGTACGATATATATCTCGGTTGACCTTCCCATACACTCACGCTAATAAATACATTCACTCGATCAAGATTGCAGAATACCCAATATTTTTCCATTGATATTGACTCATACTATTTATATTTAAATAATGTATACAGCCATCGGCCCTCTTGCGCTACATTCACACTAATTATACAAGAAAAAAGGCTTTCCCATACGCTCACTATAAGGAGCCAAGGATTCCTTGAATATTTGATTAGAAACACATTGATCAATCTTTCTCCGGAGGATGGTTGGAATATTCAACTGCGTGTGCCAAACTTGCATGGCCTATTCTTAATTGCGTGATGAATTCTTAATCTCTCTTCTACGATTCAGGTCCTCAGAGTGTGACCTATGCAAACAACTTTAAACATAATATATTTATGTATAAAAAAAAAGTTTAGCCCTCACTTACTTACACTTACGATTTCACAAGAAAAAAAAATTAGCGATTCTTGTAAGAAATGAAGTTAAATTACGTATAGGACAAAAAATATATTTTAAAGAAAAGTTTGAAAAGGCTACTGCTAACGTTAGAGATAAATTGGGCCAATTGAGTGCTTATTTTGGTATTTTTTAATAAAAATTTTATCCATAACTGTGTTGTGATTAGTGACCGTATGCGGACTGGTGTGATGTAGGTTTCTGAAAAACATTTTCTTTATCGTGCCAACGTTTCGGACTTTATTAAGATCATCTACAGTGCTCAAAGTGTTTGTCTTATGTGTATTGCTCATTCTCAACATGACTCGCAAAATGGCACAATTACACAGTAGTTATACACTATGAGCCCTGAAGATGATCTCAATAAAGGTCGAAACGTTGGCACGATAAGGGAAACGTTTTTCTGAAACCTACATCACACCAGACCTCATCACGATTTCTGAAGAATTAATATGAAGGAATATTTCATTTTAAATTCTCAGGACGTAAACCAAAATGAGATGTGAACGACAGACAACATGCGGACACCCACCGGTTAATAAACCATCCTTAACATAAACGTACGATTGATAAAACGTATGTACTGTGGTTTTAATGTTGTTTTATTGTTGTTTAAATTAAATGTCTTATTTTTCATAATTTTTCATCTATCTTTGTGAATCGATGTTAGATGATATTCCAACTTTTTTCCCCATTCGCGTTTTGTATAACAAAAAGCTTCTCTCCCCCCGACCAAGAGATACATTTCAAGGCAGTAAAACTAAGTGTATTTCCCAGTCAAGACATTTCCGGGAAGACAGACTGCTCTAGTCTGAAAAGTACTTAGGTGAAATTCGATACGCCACGTAATGGAAGGCTTATATCAGAGATTGGAACATCTAGAATTCTCCCAAGTCGTATTTCACCTCGTTAACATCTTAATGAATAATCACTATATTGAAGATTGTCATCATGATGGATGGCTTCCGAGTTGGGAGGGACAGTTCGCAGTTGAACGTGTAGTTTCACTGAATTAAGTGTATAACACTATATGATGTAAAACTGTTAAAAATTTGTTCTTAGCAAGAAATCAAATTTTAGTTTGTATTAAATGTTAGATCACTGCTGGTATTAAAATGAAACCGACCTATTTTTAAGCCAGCCAGTTGTCGAAAATCGAAAATGTATCAAAAACATCCATTTTTTTGACATAGATATGTCTTACGGCTGGGGGTCAGTCCGAAAGTTTAACACGGAAATCGTTACCACGCCCGTGCGTCGGTGCACTGTTTACCAAGGATACGCGAGAACGAACTGGTGGGCAGGTGTCTTTAAAGTCGCGACGCGATTGATTCGTATGACGCGACACGATTGACGCCTGTGACGCGATTGACGTTTTTGACGCGACGCGTTTGACGCATGTGACGCGACGCGATTGATTCTTATGACACGACGCGATGGAGTATTATGATGCGACGCGTTTGACGCTTATCACACGACGCGATGGATTCTTATGCCGCGACGTGATTGATTCTTCTGACGCGACGAGACGCGAATGACGCCTGTGACGCGACGCGATTGATGCTACGTGATGGATTCTTATGACTCGACGCATTGTCGCTTATGAGTGGACGAGACCCAATTGAAGCTTATGACACGACGCGATGGATTCTTATGACAAGTAGCGATTGTCGCCTATGAGTGGACGAGACGCAATTGAAGCTTAT
>CM077109.1:14503943-14519486 GCA_039619505.1 Cimex hemipterus | reverse complement strand
TCTCTCTCTCTCTCTCTCTCTCTCTCTCTCTCTCTCTCTGACTGAAAATTGGTGACAATTGGTAAATTTGCCGATTTTTGGTTAAGAAAGGTAATCTTGGTCAATAAAGTTTAAAGGTTGCCCGACCGAACTTCTTATATTTAAGCCAAAAAATAACTTTCACTTTATAAAAAGATAAACATCTGTAACGTCCATAAATTATTAGGAAATCGCCGATTTTAATCTCGAACGGTCCAGGGGAGGAGGTGCCCTTTCGTCGGATTGGAAAACCACGTCGATTTTGGGTGCATCAAACCGTAGAGGATAGCCCAATTTCCTCGAATAACTAACGAAGGATCATTACCGGATAATTTCCATTTATCCGCTCTAAACTGAGATCAGGCCTCAGAGCGGAACGGAAATTCAGACCCTCAGCCCCAGACAACAGTCCACACCCGTTAAACATACGGACTTATTTGTTTTTTTTTATTGATATTCTCCGATTTGTAATTTAAATAAACTGGGCGCCGATTCCCCCCGGGACATAATATTTGGCAATCGGACAGTTTAACCTTTAGAAAATTTAATTCAATTTTCAAGGCGTGAAACGTTTATAATGGGTCAACTTCGGATTTTTGTAATAATTTTTATCCAATTAATTAATCTTTAAATACGGTATTGGTCGGGATAAAAAAACTCATTGCGACGAGCGGGATTCGAACCCACAACCTTCGCTGTTCTACTACTTGAGCTACCGTCGGTTCGATTAGCCCGGACACCAACTTCCCATCTCAAACTCACTTTTTCGAATTTTCCCCTCCTTTTGAGGTCGTGCGTTCGAATCCAACTCGTGGAAGTGACTTTTTCCTCTCGACCCATACCTTACTTAAAGATTAATTAATTGAAAAGAATTTAATTGTTCAATCGGACAACGAAACCTAATCGATATAATAAGGAAAATGAGGTATACTTCATTAAGCTCTCCTTAGCTATTTTATTTGAATTGAGATTTAAAAAAATTCAGCGTCACGAACGGGGTTCGAACCCACGACCTTCGGCTTGATACGCCGCTGCTCTACCACTTGACCTATCCTGACCAATTTTTATCTCAACCAATACCTTTCATAAATATTAATTAACGAAAAAGGTTTTTGCAATTTATGATTTTACATAATCAAGTCGTTTTTACTTTTCAGTTCGCTTATTCGAATTTGAGACGAGGAAAGAAGAAAGTAAACGGGTGTCGCAGAGGTCCCCGTGCACCACCGTGATAGATAGTTAATCAAGGCACAATAAAACTGGTTTTTCCCCTTTTCATTCGAAGATATAAATTTCCAAGACGCGCCTTCTAGAAACCCTGTCTAAATGCCTAAAAGGTCAGTCTCACTAGCGGGATACGAACCCGCTATCTTCGACTTGATACGCCGCTACTCTTCCACTCGGACTATCGTGACGTCGATCCCACTCGGACACTAACGTCCAGTTTCAACCCAACCTTTTGAATTTTCCCTCCATTTTGCCATTTTTCAAATAACAAAAGGTGGGGTTGAGATGAGAAGTTAGTGTCCGAGTGGATCCAGGTCACGATCTTGCCGAAGATCGTGGGTTCGAATCCCGCTAGTGACACTGACTTTTTATCTCAAATAAAAACCTTATGTAATCGAAAGATTGTTTATTAAAAAGAATTACCCAAATGCAATTTAATCCTGTAAAACCACATTAAACCGTAAAATTATTTTATTGATTATTGATCAAACTAATCATTTCATCATGTTAATTTAATGTTACTCGATGTAAAAAAAAACGCGTAGACTCTATAAAATCCATGGTTGAAACGTTACGAAACACAATGACATTTCTAAATTTATCACAGGTTTATATATCAGCCTTTTGAGTTTTTCATGGCAACTATTTCTTACGCTTTCTTAACAGGATTACTGATTGACGTGTGTTTGCGTGTTTAAGGTGTTTTTTTGAATAAACCTCGAAGGCCGGGACCCTTTTATGCCCGGGTGTTGAATTTGGCAAGGTTGTAACTGGATTGTTGAAACACCACCAAATTATATATATTTATACAATTTATTTGTTTTTTTCACACCCGCCTGTTAGAATTTTTTTTTTTGACATGCTACCGTGGTGGTTGTAACCTTTCATTAGTTCGACGATAACCAATTATACATTATCGAACAATTCGATTTTAGCCAAAATTTAACTGATTAAAATGGAAAGTGAAAATAACAATTAACAATTAATGACGGTGGTTACTTAATACTTTTCAACGTCCCCATACTAAATCAGAAAAAAGACTTTTGACGACCTAACACTGTTTCATAACTGGATAAATCCTGGTACGAAAGATGCCATTTTACATAATGTTGTGTTTCCGTGATTGCGAACTGTTTGTTTGTGTACATGTTCGTTACTTTCTATATAGTATTTCTATATATGTATTTCTTGTTTGACTGTTTGTTTCAACCCTTTGTGTCATCCGTGTTTAAGTACTTCTTCGTTCTTACCTTCCTTTATTTGGCCCACATCTCTCGTTCGTTTTCTCGCTCCTTCTTTGTTTATTGTTTTATCTCACTTCTTCTACTGATTTCTCGATCTTTTTCACATATTCTGTGTCTGTCTGTCCGCCTCTTTCTCTATTTCTCTTTCCTTTATACTTTTTCATCTGTCTGTTTATTTTTATCCCTTTCTTTAAAAGTACATCAATCGTTATAATACTTTTGTATCCTTTTCTCTCTCTCTCTCTTTTCTTTACAAATTTTTCTTTATTTCTTTTCATCTTTCTCCTTCTATGTTTATCTGTCTCTCTGTCTGTCTGTCTGTCTCTGTCTCTCTCTCTCTCTCTTTTCTTTATCTTTCTTTCTCTTAACTTATTCCTCCCATCCTCCCTTCATACACTCCATTTTTCAATATTATCTCTCTCTCTCTCCCTTCCATCGTTTTTCTCATGCATTCCCTCTTTCCATGATTCTCTCTTTCTTTCTCTCTTTCTCTCACGTTCCATGCAAATTATTTTGTGACTATTTTCATCTATATCTATTGTTATATTTCTCTTTATAACTGTTTTGCCTTCTACTCTCCTCACTTTCTTCGTTTATTACTATCTCTCATATCCTTTTTTTGTTTCTCTACATATTTATCTTCTTCTATCTTTCACTCGGTTTGTCCGTATGTCTGATTTTACTCCATTTCCGTCTATGTTTTTCTCTCTCGCCTATTCTTTTTTTCGTTCTCCCTCTCTCTCACTCTGTCTGTCTGTCTTCATATCTCTCACTCTCTTTCTCTCTCTCTCTCCATCTCTTTCTCTCTACACGTCATATCTTTATTTTCCTCTCTTCCCTCTCTTTTTCCTATGGCCCTTTCTTCTGTATCCCTTTCCATCGGTCTATTAATTTGTATAATTTTCTTTTCACATTCTCATACTTTCAATTACTACTGTACATTCCCGCTAATAAGTACATTCGATTTCTTATACGACTAACATTTTATTATTTTCGACCTCGCTTCCATTTTTCCTATGCTCCTTTCTTCTGTAGCCCTTTCCATCTGTCTATTTATTTTTTTACAATTTTATTTTCACTTTCTCATACTTTCACTTATTACCGTACATTCTCGGCAATAAATACATTCGATTTTTTGGTTTTTTCAATCGTGTATATTGGCAGACGGCATTAGCCACTTTGTGTACAATTCGAAATCTAATTTTGTATGTTATATTTTTAAAATGAAAACTACTTCACTCAATAATTTGTGTATTTTAAACTATTTATTTCTTTTGCTTTTCTAATATATATCTCTCTCTTCCAAACGAACTCTTTTTTTTCTCTTTTCATTTGTCACTCTTTCGTCTTTCGTTAGATGTACTTTTCAATTCTGTGTTCCTGCCTGTCTGTCTGTTCTTCTCTCTCTCTCTCTCTCTCTCTCTCTCTCTCTCCCACTTACTTACAATACGAACACAGTTTTCATTTTTTTATATTTTCCTTCTATACGGGGCTTTAGTATCATCAGAAGCCTTACATTGAAAATTGTGACAAAAATGAAAGATTTTTCTATTTGTTTGGTTAATAAAGAGGAGTAAAATTGACATAATTCACGATGATAAAGGCTCAATTTCCTAAAACCTCCTAAATAGAAAATATTCAAATGGTTTATATCACGAAAAGAATTTGCCTTGAAAGATTGAGATTTATGAGGATTTATTTAACGGTGTGATTGAAATAAACGATAGTATTAAAAGTAGCACCTGTGTCGAAAAGATCCCAACGGATTCCTTACGCCCACGAAGAGATAAAGCTGCCGATTTACGGTCTCCTAACGCTGGGTTCATTCACTCTGGGAACTCTAGTTATGCAATCCGTCGGGTCTCATCCTACCGGAAGGTCATCACTTTCTGATTTATGCACGGGTTGATTTTCAACGTCTCCCGTCTGTTTGCCGAAGCGGACGGTAGAACAGATGTGCAACCCGGGCACGCTTCCGTTAACACGCTTTGATCGGTACAATACCCGGAGACATATTACACGTACATCACTTATGTAAATTCCCCGGTGACCTTCTTCCCCCCCGGCTCGCCTTATAAGGCTTTAAACCATAATTAACTCAACTTGCCCAGTTTAACTTACAGGTTTTGTATATTATGTGTATGCCTTTCGCAATATGTGGACGTGAGCTTAAATGGAGATGCTCTTAGGTTATAAAAGGTCGATTGCCGAAGTGCGCCTACTAAGCAAGCATGCTTTTTATGTATAGTTACACCATTAGAAAGCAATTTATGAGACAGCCCTTTGCCTTCGTCTATAGTTAACTGTGTATATAGTCAACTCTTGCAATAGCAAATTATCCACTGCAAATCACAAACCAGCATTAAAAGGTTCTAGAAACAATTTAGTCGCTTGCGAGAAGAAGAGAAAAGAATATACAATAACTTTCCAGTCATTTTTCCTTTCAAATGTGTTATTATTTCTCTCATTCATTATTTTTCCCGTTCTTTCTAATTTCCTTCCTTTTTTTTTACTTATCCTTTTTATTTATTTCCTAACTTCCTTCTTACCTGAAAAAAAGTTCTAAAACAGAACACTGGGCGTAAATGCAAATGTTGGTGTTGTCGCTATATTTTATACATTTATTATCTAGGTTTAATTTATTTATATATTTAATTATACCTTCGTGGGTCATTATTTAAGCCCAAGAACTATCCAGGTTAGGGTAGCTAGTAAAAATATAGTCGATTATTTTTTGAGAAAAAACAACATTTGTAAGTACATCCGGTTTGCAGGGCTGCTGGGTTCGAACCCGGGACCTTTACCTTACAGTGATGAGCGCCGTGTCAACGCCTACCGTTGCGTTACTTCTGTTTACTGAGGAAAATTTTTTTTAAAGAATTTACGGGCATTATTATTATTATTTTTTATTTCATTGATTTTTCCGTCCTTTTTAATTTCCTTCCTTTCTTTTTTTTATTTATCATTATTATTTATTTCTTAACTCCCTTCCTACCTGAATTTTTTTCTAAAACGTGATCTAGTTTTTCGGCATGTTTATTTTTACTGAATTTGTTTTTTAAAGAATTTAAATTACTATTTTATTATTACTATTTTTTTTCTTTCATTCTTTTTTCTGGTCTTTTTAATCTCCTTCCTTTATTTTTTTATTTATCCTTTTTATTTATTTCTTAACTTCCTTCGTACTTGATGTTTTCTCTTCTAAAACGTGAACACTGGGTTGATCGATGTTTTCAGCATTTTTCTTTTTATTAGGAAAGTTTTTTAACGAATTTATGGGTATTATTTTTTTTTTCTTTCGTTCTTTTTTCCGTTCTTTATAATTTCCTTCCTTTATTTTTTTATTCATCATTTTTATTTACTTTCCTTCGTACCTGAATTTTTTTCTTCTAAAACGTGAACATTGGTTGATCAATGTTTTCATCATGTTTCTTTTTACTGAGAATTTTTTTTTTAAAAGAATTATTATTATTTCTTTCTTTCATTCTTTTTTCCGTTATTTTTAATTTCCTTCCTTTATTCTTTTATTTATCATTTTTATTTACTTCATAACTTCCTTCGTACGTGATTTTTTTCTTCTAAAACGTGAACATTGAGTTGATCGATGTTTTCAGTAGGTTTCTTTTTACTGAAATTTTTTTAAAAAAAATTTATGGCAATTACTATTTTTTTTCTTTCATTCTTTTTTCTGGTCTTTCTAATTTTCTTCCTTTCTTTTTTTATTTATCCTTTTTATTTATTTCTTAACTTCTTTCGTACCTGATTTTTTCTCTTCTAAAACGTGAACACTGGGCGTAAATACAAATGATGGTGCTGTAGCTATATTTTATAAATGAATTATATACGTTTAATTTATTTATATAATAATTATACCTCCATGGATCATTATTTAAGCCCGAGAACTATTTAGGTTTGGGTGGCCTGGTAAAAATATGGTCTATCACTTTTTCCTTAAGGATTACCACCTCGGAGCAACTCCATTACACAACTGGATGGGCGGTTTCACCCCCCCCCCTACAAAAAATTAAAAATTGGAAAAGCTTTTTTTAAAATGAGGTCATAACCCTCAGGGTGCTGGTGTTTTTGAAAAAAAAGCCCAATTTGTAAGTTTGTTGAGTTGGAAGGGCTGCTGGATTCGAACCCGGGACCTATACCTTACAGTGATGAGTGCCGTGTCAACACCTACCGTTGCGGCTATCCCCCCCCGCCCCGAGCTCATTCGATTACTTAAAGTACTTTAATGTTTTCAGCACGCTTCTGTTTACCGAGAAGAAATTTTTTAAGAATTTATGGCTATGTAATAAATTGTTCTGTGTTATTTCATGGTGCGATATGATCGTTTCGTTACGTAATAATGTTGTAAGGCAATTCCCGTCCGATACTGAATACGAAATGTGATAAGAATTCGATGTTGTTAGTGTACAATCATTGGCTAATCAGAGACAATTACAGATGTAGAACTGTAGGTTCAACAGGGTCCATTACGATGAAAACACAATAAACCAGAAATCATGGCTCGAAACCAAAAGGTTGCTTAATAGGTGACTTCCTGCACATAGGATTTACGAGTCTACACGATAAGACTCATAAATACAAATGTACGCCTTGGACACGCGAACTGATGAATGAGATTGAGCTAGAGGATTGATGTTTTTTTTGTGAGGGTTATTAAGGGTAAGTGGCAAATCAAATCATTAGACGGTGCGTGTTGTGACACGACTAATCACCAGCGTTGATATCTCGGACCGCGAAAACCGCAATGACCGAGGATCTTCCCGTCAATGTTTACATAACGGGGGTGGTGAAGGAGGGGTCCGGGAGACCAGCCCCCTCCAGGATAAGAGAGGAGGGAGCTAACGGCCGCCCGGGATGCACAGTGTTCTTCACTACAACAGACCTTCAACACACGAGTGATAAGACCCGTTTCAAACTACTTTCGATCCAACAGGTAAGAATTTAATCAAAGAAAAATTTTTTTTAGTGATTTAAAAGTGTAAAAAGTGTTGTGAAGTTGAAAGCGTCGCCAACTGTACCGTTTTGAATAAGGATGGTTGAAATTCGGATAGTCTCGCTGAAGATGACAGTCAAGTGAGGAGAATGTTAAAAGACGCGTTTTGCACGATGCGCCTCGTGTCTGGACAAGGGCTTCGAACTTTCCTTCAAATCGATGATAATCATCTGCGAGGATGCGGCGATGATTGTCCACCTTGTTCGTGGTTCGAACGGCTGTAAATTCACGTTCACGGACTCGCAGACCACTCGACAAGACAAAAAAGGATTACCTGACAAAACTAGAAGACAAGAATGAGGTTACAATTCAAATTTTTTTTTTCAACAATCCAACTATTAAAGAAAACCTTCATTTTAATTATTTTAATTTCCAAGTGAATTCTTCTATATAAAATAAGATTCAAGAAATTTTACATACTTCTCAACTTATGAAAGTAACCATAAAAACTGAATATTATTTTAAAACAAAAATAATAACAAAACTCACTGATAATTTAACGCTTACTTACAACTACTACACATAAATTTAATTTTTTTTCAAATAAAAAATATCCATCAATTTAAACAATATTTAATCAATATATAATTATATTAAGAGAAGTCTAAAATTCGCAAAAAAAGTATCCAAAAATATTGACATCTTTTACTGACAGAGAACAAAAATATCATAGTAGTCGAAAATAATTTACATCCCCACAGTGGTTTTGGCTAAAAATATTTATTGCTGAAACAAGCTCAAATGATAATAACTTATTAAATTTTGCGGACGATAAATTAATCTCACATACATTTCTTTTTAGAAAGGACGATCTATAATGGCTTTGATTTAGTAATTTAATAAAAATTCAAATACATAAAATCAATTATAATTTATTTACGTGCTTGCTAATTAAAAAGGCTTTACCTAAAAAATTAATTGTAATAAATTAAAAAAATTTACTTAGTTTTCACTCAATTCTACAAATAGAAAATTAATATTTTATTTATTTTCTGACGAAAATTTACAGCTTCTTTAACCAATAGAGAAAAAAAATAGAAGAAAAGACAAAAATAATGTAATCTTCAGTGGCTTTGCTTAAAAAATAACAGAAATAATAATTTATTTAATACCGAGGACTTGATAAAAAAAACCTTTTTTTTATAAAGGACGTATGGCTTTACTTTTATTTTAAAAAAATATGACCATCGAAATCTTTAACAATTAAAATTTATTAACGTGCATGCTAATTAAAAAATCAAAAATTATAATTTTACATAGCTTTTTTTATTCAATTCTACAAAAAGAAAATTAATATATTTTTTTTATTTTCCGACCAAGATTTACGGGCGTTTTTAACCAACAGAGAACAAAAATAAAAGAGAAGACAAAATGCAATCTTCACTTAACTTAAAAAAAATTCACACACACAAATAACCGTAAAAAATATAACCATTGAAATCTTTAACAATTATAGTTTATTTACGTGCTTCCTAATTAAAAAAACTTTACCTAAACATTCATGTAATTAATTTAAAAAAATTTACTTAGTTTTCACTCAATTCTACAAATAGAAAATTAATATTTTATTTATTCTCTGACGAAAATTTACAGCTTCTTTAACCAATAGAGAAAAAAAACACATGAAAAAACAAAAACAATGTAATCTTCAGTGGCTTTGCTTAAAAAATAACACAAATAATAATTTATTTAATACCGAGGACTTGATAAAAAAAACATTTTTTTTACAAAGGACGTATGGCTTTACTTTTATAGAAAAAAAATATGACCATCGAAATCTTTAACAATTATAATTTATTTACGTGCTTGCTAATTAAAAAAGCTTTACCTAAAAAATAATGTAATTAATTTAAAAAAATTTACTTAGTTTTCACTCAATTCTACAGATAGAAAATTAATATTTTATTGATTTTCTGACAAAAATTTACAGCTTCTTTAACCAATAGAGAAAAAATATAAGAAAAGACAAAAATAATGTAATCTTCAGTGGCTTTGCTTAAAAAATAACACAAATAATAATTTATTTAATATCGGGGACCTGATAGAAAAAACCTTTTTTTTTTCTTTTTTTTTTTTTAAATAAAGGACGTATGGCTTTACTTTTATACTTTAATAAAAAAACATAACCATCGAAATCGTTAACAATTATAATTTATTTACCTTGCTAATTAAAAAAGATTTACCTAAAAATCAGGTAATTAATAAAAAAATTAATTGGCGTTTATTCAATTCTACAAATAGAAAATTAATATTTAATTTATTTTCTGACGAAAATTTACACCTTTTTTAACCAACAGAAAACAAAAATAAAATCTTCAGTAGCTTTGCTTTAAAAAGCCTACAAAAACAGTAATTTATTTAATTTCGAGGACTTCATGAAAAAAATCTTTTTTTTATAAAGGCCGATCTATGGCTTTTTTTAAAAACTTTAATAAAAAAATACAACCATTGAAATCTGTAACAATTAAATTTTATTTACGTGCGTACTAATTAAAAAAGCTTTTACCTAAAAAATTATGTTATTAATAAAAAATATAATTCAACTTAGCGAGAAACCGAAAAAACAAAAATAAAATTTTAAGTGGGTTTGTTAAAAAAATATAAATAAATAAATAAAATAATAATTTCTTTAATTTCGAGGACTTGATAAAAAAAATTTCGTAAAGTACTTTTATACTTTAATTTAAAAAAGTATAACCATCGAAATCTTTAACAGTTAAATTTCATTTCCGCGCGTACTAATTAAAAAAGCTTTTACCTAAAAAATTATGTAATTAATAAAAAATATAATTCAACTTAGCTAGAAACCGAAAAAACAAAAATAAAATTTTAAGTGGGTTTGTTTAAAAAAAATAAATAAATAAATAAAATAATAATTTCTTTAATTTCGAGGACTTGATAAAAAAAAATTTCGTAAAGTACTTTTATACTTTAATTTAAAAAAGTATAACCATCGAAATCTTTAACAGTTACATTTCATTTACGTGCGTACTAATTAAAAAAGCTTTACCTAAAAAATCATGTAATTAGTAAAAAAATTTAATTGGCGTCTATTCAATTCTACAAATCGAAAATTAATATTTTATTTATTTTCCGACGAAAATTTACACCTTTTTTAACCAACGGAGAAAAAATGTGAGGGAAGACACAAATAATGTAATCTTCAGTGGCTTTGCTTAAAAAAAAGGAATAACATAATTTAGAGGACCATAAAAAAATTTTTTTTAGGACAATCTATGGCTCATCCATCAATTAAAATTTATTTACATGCATGCTAATTAAAAAAAAATTACCAAAAATCAAATTAAAACAAAATTTACTTGGCGTTTATTTAATTATACAAATAGAAAATTAATATTTTATTTATTTTCTGAGAAAAGTTTACAGCTTTTTTAACCAAAGGAGAAAAACAAATATAAGAAAATACAATAACACAACAGTCAAAATTGTTGCAATGCAAGCTTTTAAAAATATCCATTTGATCCATTTGCTTAGGTTTTAGTAAAAATTAAAAACAGAAAATTATTATTATCCTTACCGTGCAAATTTTACATTATATTACATTATTTCAAAAAAGGGAGAAAAATTATTAATTTCTTATAAAATTAATTTAAATTATCTTGACATATAATTTGATATTATAATTTTTTTTTAAATTAAAAAATCAGGGATAAGGTCAGTTTGAAAGAAAGGACATCATTCGACCAGTTCGTCAAGCTTTCGATGAATTTCCCCCTTCTTCGGTACTTCCAAACTATTATTAATAATTCACAAGGTTGGCAAATAATATGGACAACTGCAACGCCAATTTCGATATAGAATGGCTGTAGATATTTGTAGACCTTGCGGATTATTAATAATAGTTCCAATGTCCTGACGAAGGGGATAAATTCCTAGAAAGGTTGTGAAAAGGATGATGGTATTTTGTTTTCTTTAGTATATCCCTCATTCATGATCATTGCTTTTTTAAATCTATTTCATTACACTCTGGCTAATATGCTTAAATAATATTTTTATATCTATACTCAGACATTTTCATTCTTTCAAAAATTTAAACGCTTCAGTAATATTTTTTAAAATAATTAATTATCCAAATAAGTATTAAATTATTAAAATTAGTATATTTTCTGCAGCGTTTTGAAATAAAGACAGTATATGCAATATTTTTTAAGAATTGGTTTATTTAGTTATTAATTTTTGAAACTGTTATTAAATTATTTTTAAAAAAATAAATATTTTTTCCTTAAGTTTTAAAATATAAACTAACGATGGCTTTAATTTAAGATAAATTGATCTTGAGTATCACACAAAATATTGTAGTTTATGGTAAAATAAAAACCTCCGATTTTAAAAATCCAATAATAAAAAAAAAAAAAAAAAGATTAAAAGAAACTGACAGAATCGGCATAGGAGGTCTCGCGCATCAAGAGCACTGTAGATAGGTGGCCCTAGGAGGACCTGACTCGTGGAAGGGTCATCCTCAACCGATTAAGGATAGGCCATCCGAGGTCGACACACAGACACTCATTTTTGGGCCAAGGCGCACGCGTACAAACCAAAGAAAGGTTTCCCCATACGTCCCACCTTATCGAAGGATGCCACCCGTTTTGAGGACTGCGCTTAAGCAGGAAAGCGAATACGATCACCTCTTCTGGTTGATGAAGGAAACAAGGTTGTGCTTGTATAGAAATGATAACTTTGTGTCGATAGAGTTTGTTAAGAGTGAATGTATTTATTAGCGTGAATGTGTGGCTGTCGAGTACTGCATTGACCCTCAATTAGATGAAACGGGTAATGGGATATCCCTAAGTGTATGGTATGTAAATAGAAAATAATGTATTTAAGAACGAGAGAGAGGTGCACCGATTTTGGTTTAGGAACCTGACCTAGTTAGTGAGTAGTCATAACCATCAAGACAGGTCCTAAGTGGGGGTTCATCATTCGCTTAAGAATATGCCATGCCGTTACTTCCTTTTGGTCCAAAGTCCGCGTATGCGTCCAGTATCTACAGAAAAGTTTCTTTATGTGTCCAATCTAATTGAAGGATGCTGCTCGTCGGCTTCATATAGATTCCGTGTAGGAATGCCACCCGTTTTGAGAATTGTGCTTAAGCAGGTCGGCGAATACGATCACCTCTTCGGATTCTTGAAGGAAACAAAGTTGTTTTATTGTGTACGGTACTGACAATTTTCCGCCCCTAGAGTTTGATGAGAGTGAATGTATTTATTAGCGCGAATGTGTTGCATCGAGTACTCCATTGACCCACAATTTGGTTAGCTATATAATGGGTGAAAATGGTGATGGAATATCCATCCCTGAGTGGATGGTACGTAAATAGTAAAGAAGAGTGAGAGAGAGAGAGGAGAGAGAGAGAGAGAGAGATAGAGAGTGAGCATGGATTTGGATTTAGGTTCGTGATCTAGTTGTTGAGCAGTCATCGTCATCAAGGCAAGTCCTAAGAGGGTCCTCATCCGCTTAAGGATAAGCCGTGCCGTTACTTTCTTTTGGTCCAAAGTCCACGTATGCGTCCAGTATCTACAGAAAAGTTTCTTTATGTGTCCAATAATTGAAGGATACGGCTCGTCGGCTTCATATAAATTCCATGTAGGAATGCCAGCCGTTTTGAGAATTGTGCTTAAGCAGGTCGGCGAATACGATCACCTCTTCTGGTTCTTGAAGGAAACAAGGTTGTTTTATTGTGTATATTAATGATACTTTTTCATCCCTAGAGTTTATTGAGAGTGAATGTATTTATTAGCGTGAATGTTCCCTAAAAAGAAAAGTGGAAAAGGGAAGAAAAAGAAGAAACTCATAACAACAACAAAAAACCCTCTTCCTTTGGTTTAAGTACACAAAAAAACGGAAAAAACTAACTGTTCTCAAACGTTGGACTTCTCCGGAGGTCTCGAATCGCCGCCTGTCCTCTTCACTCCTTTCCGGAGGTAGGTCCTGTTCTCAGAGGAGAATGGCCGTGTCCCACGCTGGACAAAATGAGAAGGATCTCCCTTGTCCGTCCGATTTTTCTCCTTTTTTTCTTTTTCTCTCCTCTATGTCCACACTCACGCCTTGCCTGCTTCCGTCTGCTAACCATCGTCCGCTGCCACCAACCCACCATCGTGTTTTGCCGCCGCGGTCTCAATTCACGATCTAGACGTCTGCCGCGTTAGAGGTACCCCTTACAAAAGAATGGAATTTTTCCGACCCCTAACATAGTAAATCAGTATCCTTTTCTAAAATTTCAAACCGGAAGTCCCAAAATCGGGGAGATGAACAGTCAGGGCGTAACAATGTGTTACTATTGCATTGACCGTCAATTACGTGAAAAGGGTGACGGAATATACCTAAGTGAATAGTATTTAAATAGGAAAGAATGTATTTAAGCGTGAGAGAGTGTGCATGGATTTGGATTTAGAAACGTGATCTAGTTGTTGAGCAGTCATCATCATCAAGACAGATGCTAAGGGAGTTCCTCATCCGCTTAAGGATAGGCCAGGCCATAGGTGTCCCTATGTGTCCTGTATGTAGAAAAATGCTTTTCCTTGAGTCCCACATTATTGAAAGGAGAAATTTCTTGGTTCTATATATAGAGCGTGTAGGAATGCCACCGGATCGTACATGAGCAAGGTAGTGCGTAATTCTGTTGACCAGTACGGTTCTATTGGCCGTTTTATTCAAAAGTTTTTTAATTCAGCACAGCTAGAAATGACGGACCAGGACTGGACGTCATCCCTTCATAAGAGGAAATTTTCCAAAATTTACAATTGAAAAAAAAAATCAAACTATTAGCCCTATAAATCCTGATTTTGATACGGGAAATATTAAATTCCTAGTGTAATATTTTGACTTAGAAATGACTCAAAATAAAACCATATTACTAAACAACATCGGTTTATTTTGATTTAATTTTTTTTTTAATTGATCAAATCTATTTGATTCTTCTAGCCTTAACAATCAATCTGGTGTCAATGCCAGGCAAATAACAAAAATATTTTATTTTTAAAATAACATTAAATTTCACGAACATTATTATTTTTATAACAGTTGATTAATAAATAAACAGAAATAAAACTAACTATATGAAATTGTATTTGAACAAGCTCCATTGAATTTTTTTTATTACTTTAAAATTTCACTGGTTAAAATTTCCTTAGATTCAAGCTAAAAGCAACGACTTAGTAAATTAGAAATTGTGATAGTATTGTAAATTTCGAGCGGATCGAGATAAAATATATTCTTATTCGAAGTACGTTCCGAACGCTTAAAATTATTAATAAAACACTTTCGTAAATGTTTCTATTAGCATAAATATTTATGGTTTCGTAATACGACCGTGGGAACTGAATTTTATTTGTAAAAAATAATCATAAATCGTATTGTAAAAGTGAGAAAACAATTATTCTAAAGGTTTGTTTAATGATTTAACTATTAGATATAAATTTACTACTTTGATGCTGTTGTTTAAACATCATGTTGGATTTGAATTACAAGATAAATTTAGAAATTTCACCTAAATATTTTTCTTTTTTTTCATCTAAGATAAACAGCCAACATCGTAATGACCGTGCTTCTCGTGACCTAGCTTCTCACCGGTCCTTATGTAAGGAGTTTTTTTTACGAGGGTTCCCAACAGCAGAGGTTATATCAACTCTCTTGGTGCCGGGGATGCTGGATTCTAACCCTGTACCTTTACTTTATAGTGATGAGAGTGGTGAAGGCCGTGGGCTCGAATCGCACTTATTTTTTTTAAAAACAATATCAACAAACTAAGATAACTGCCAAGGGAATAATTAAAATTTAAATAAATAATTACTTGTTAGTAAAATGTCATGTAGTTGGTACGTGCAGTTCAGTTTTTTAAATTAATAAACTACTTGGGGGGGGGGGTTGTATGCAATAGTAGAGGTAAAAAAAAAACGTCTTCGTTAAAGTACCAACAATGTCAATTGAAAAAAAAAAAACAGTTTTCAAGTAAATGTGTAGGGTGGCAAAAAAAAAAGAAAAAAAGTCTTTGCTAAAGTACCAACAATGTCAATAGAAAAAGAAACA
>CM077109.1:14440952-14451626 GCA_039619505.1 Cimex hemipterus | reverse complement strand
AACTTGCAGAATGTTTGCTTAAATATTAATTATTTGCGTTTTGTTATGTAAACAGTAGAAAAAATGGTAGAAGGTTTGAAATTGAAATTTTGTTTGTGTCGATCTTGTTGGCCGTGGATTTGTTTTAAGACTAATGGCATTTTTGACCTTCTTTGTTATGCTCCTTGACTCAACTTAAAGTTAAAGAATTTGAACTATAAACTTGCAAAATGTTGGCTTAAATATTAATTATTTGCGTTTTGTTATTTAAACAGTAGGAAAAATGATAGAAGGATCGCAATTGAAATTTTGTTTATGTGTTGATCTTGTTGGCCGTGGCTTAAGGAACATTTTTTAGAGTTTTTTGTTAAGGTTTTTATTTTTATTTTCAATGATTCCAGACCTCTGTAAAATTTTCTATAAACGCCTGTAAAAATAGGCGACGAATTTGAACAATAAACTTGAAAAATTTCGGCTTAAATATTTTTAGGTTTTATCTACTTTTTTAATAGAATAAAGGGTGAATTATTCTTTTTTCGTTTGTCGTAGATTGTCTTAATTTTTGCCTTTTTTATATCATTAATAATTTTTAAAGTCGTTTCAACTGTTTTTTTTACATTAGTTTTATTTCAGTTATTTCTCGAGCTTTTTTTTTAGGGATCTGTATTTTTTCTTTTATTTTCAATTATTCCAGACCTTTGTGAACAGTAAACTTACTTGGCTTAAATAATTTTTTTTCTTTAAATTCTTTAAATAGTTGGAATCAAGAGAAAATTATTAGTTTTAGTTTGTCAGAAATTTTGCAAACTTGCGAAATTTTGGCTTAAATATTTTTAGGCTTTATCTACTTTTTTTTAAATATTTGGAATGAAGAGAGAATTATTCGTTTCCGTTTATCGTAGATTTGTCTTAATTTTTTTTTTACTTTTTTATATCATTTTTAATTTTTAAGGTCGTTTCAACGGTTTTTTTAAATTTTAGTTTTTTTCAAAATTTTTCTTAAGGATCTGGATTTTTACTTTTGTTTTGAATGATTCGTGACCTTTGTGAAAATTTCTACGAACACCTGTCAAAATAGGCGAAGGATTTGAACGATAAACTTGAAAAATTTTGGCTTCAATGTTTTCAGGTTTTATCTACTTTTTTAATAGTTGGAATAAAGGGAGAATTATTCGTTTTTGTTTGTCGTAGATTTCTCATTTTTTTAAAAATATTATTATTCATTTTTAAGGTCGTTTCAACGGTTTTTTATATTGTTTTTATTTTAATTATTTTTCGAGCTTTTTCTTAAGGATCTGGATTTTTCTTTTGTTTTGAATGATTCCTGACCTCTGTGAAAATTTCTAAGAAACACTGCCAAAATTGCTGAAGGATTTAAACAATAAACTTGCAAAATGTTGTCATGAATATTAAGTATTTGCATTTTTTTAATGTAAACAGTAGAGTATAACTTGTTGGATTTTTTATTTTGAATCTAATGGAGCGGAAATTTTTTTACGATGTTTCTCATTCCACAATTTCTGACGGAATTAAACAATATAAACTTGAAAAATTCTGGCTTAAATATTCCGTATTTTGTAAAATTTTTGGATTGAAATGGTTGAAATAATGATGCCTGTTCTTAAGGGGAAAAAATGTTATGAACTTCTATTACATAAATGTTTATGTAAGATTGGTGAAGAATTCTGTAAAAAAATTCTACTGCCTAGATTTTTCTGTCTTTTTTTTTTTTTTTTGTTCATAGCCTAGAAAGGCGGAACCTGAAAGACTCATATATTTCTAAAATAGGCAAATTGCATCGTCCTAGGATGGGCAGCGCTCGTTTGCGGTTTTCAGTTACGACGCATTGTCTCTGAAGAAATACAAGACCTTGGCCGACTCTATTTAGCGTCACCTTGTCCCTCAGTGATAAAAACTGACGTGAGCGAAGAGGCAAAAGGCCAAAAGGTGGGGAAAAAAGAGGATACAATCGGAAAAGGACTTTCCCACGGAGATGGCAGATTAATGCCGCCTGTATTTTTATTTCCGAGTACCGGGAATCAATTAATCGCGGCCTGGGGAACGGTAAAGATCAAAAGGCTTTAAACCACATTTCACTTACTTTCATTGAAATCGACTTTCGTTTTGGTCCAGGACCGTTTTCTACGCAGCAGCTACCGGCATTGGCTATTACGAGGTTTAGCCGAAATAAAACAGGACATCGGCAAACGGAGGACGAAATTGCAGGTGTGAGCACATCGCCCTGCCAAGGCTGGACCGTTTATCCGAAATCGTGATCTGCATTAGGAAGCACGACGAAGTGTAAATACACGGCCTTTTATCAGACTAATTTCACAATCTTAAAGATTACATTGTTCTCTCGGAAAAGGGTAAAATAAAAACCATATTTTTGGAAAAGGTCAAGATCAACCCAAAACACACGGTCTTCCTAACGTTTCAATTAATCCTCAAAATTACCGGCAATTTGTCAAGTTTTCTAGACTTCCGGTTATCTGAATCATCGGTCTTTTAAGATAAACGCAACCTTTGAAAAATTTTAACGATTCAAGTTAGCCGGATAATTTATTACACGTGATCCTTAAGTTTTTCCCATATGGGAAAAAGCTTTCAGCTTTTTCATCGTCGGGACGTATTACCGCAAGGACTTAAAGCCGAAGAAGAGGGTTTATTCGCGTCGTCAAACCGGATTATAATTATCTTCATCGTTTAAAAAGATGAAGTCAGTGTAATTATCATGCTGGAGTCGCATTTTTTTTTCTAATCTAGGCGCCCTTGCCTCAGTTATAAGGCCTTGAATCATAAAGAGATGAGCTCGTCGGTTGCCTACTTTGGATTGTGAAAGCACCATCGAACGGGCGATCACCTTCGCTTTTTGAACTTTGAATCTAAAATTTTGTATTTTATTTTATGAAAGAGTTTTTTTTTTTAACTGCTCGATTAAACTTTGCATTTTTATCACAAGATTAATCTTTACAGATCTGAGTTTATTTTATGAATCAAACTGAATTAAAATGAACCAATAGAAAATATAAAAATAAAGGTCATTTGTGAATCACTTTTTTTTCTCTAAACCATCTTAGGAAAGGTATTTCTGCTGTCCAAGGATTTAAATTTTTATCGGGAAAAAGTCAATATATCAATCGTTACATTCTTTAAAGGAATATATGATTTATTATAAATAACTAATAAAAGATGAAAATTTATGAGTTCAATTGCTTTTTCATGGGAGACTTTAACGTCTTCCACCAGACAACCTGAAAATGTTAAACCAATAAAAAAATAATTTGAAACCTGCCATGAATATAAAAAAAAGATAAGACAAATAAAAAAAATGTAAACGCATCGATTTTTTGCTCATAATTTAATTTAAACCCTATTTTTTTAAAATATTCATTTTGCCGGGACAAAAGAATAAATCTCCGTAGATCAACTCACAAATAATGAGGATTAAATTAATTTTTTTTATAATTTAAATTAAAGCTAACGAAAATAAGAAAACTGTGCATAATATTAATAATTAATTACTACAATAAATATTTGTTTTGTATTTATTTTACTCTCAAATTTCCTTCAGCCAAATCGGTTCCAATCACACCGCGAGTCTATTTCAGGCTGAAATTTTTGAAAATAAGATCCAGGCCACGTACAATTTTTCTTTCAAATCTTGATTTTCATAATTTTTTCAACCATTCGTGGTTACCCGGTAATCGTCCTTTCTTCTTATTCATTTTTCATCTTTTTAGATTTTACAACCAAGCAAAGCGTAGAAAGTAAAGTAAAGTATAAAAATGTAATAGCTAATATTTATTTTAAGCCTTTACTTTTGGAAATCAGCCACAAAATGAGAAAATATCTTATGTACATATTAGAAAAGCCGAAAATCTTGGGTTCGAATCCCGCTCGTCGTTCGAACTTTTTCATCTCAACCAAGACTTTATATAAAAAGAATTCATTGAAATAATTAGTTTGGGCAATTATGACCGGTGTACATTTTAAAAACATTTAAATTCCAGAATCTGGGTTTCCTGTTGAAAATATTAATTTTCTAGTAAACGTCCTAATAAAAACATCAAAATACAAAATAAATTTTCAACTGATTTTTCAAGAATTATCTGCTTGATCTCTACAGGACTCCCTAAGTAAATACAATAGTAAAAATCCTTTCATTTTTTATCCTCATCAGGTGTTTTTTTTTTTTTTTTTTTTTTTTTTTTTTTAATCAAAATCTCAAACTTTTCGCAACTTTTACCAACGGAGAGACAAGTATAAGCAAGCTGTTTTCTAGTACAAGCAAATTGTATTAGAAGAAAAACGTTTCGCGCTTTCTTCCGGTTTGATTTTTTCTTTTTTTTTTTTTTAGATTTATTACATTTTGCAGGAAAACAGGCACAAAATGAAAACATCTTATGAATACATTTCAAAAGCCGAAGGTTGTGGGTTCGAATCTCGCTCGTGGTTCCAACTTTTTCATCTCAACCAAGTCCTTATATAAAAAGAATGACTAATTGAAATAATTAATTTGGGCCGGTGCATATTTAAAAAAAAAAAAAAATTGAATTCCAGAATCTCAGTCTTAGCGAAAACGTTCATTTTACCAAATTGCTCGCAGCCAAATCAGGACAAAAGAATATATCTCCGTGAATCAACTCATGGATAATGATTTTTTAAATAATTTTTAAAAAATTTAAATCAAAGCTAACGATAATAAGGCAACTTTGCATAATATAAATAATTAATTACCACAATAAATATTTTTTTTGCCTTTATTTCACTCTCAAATTGCCTTCAGCCAAATCGCCACGAAAGAATAAATATATCCGAATCATAATAACATGAGCCTTTTTCGGGCAGAAATTGTTAACTAGATCCGGGCCAAGTACAAGTTCGTCCATACCAGGGTTTTCGATCGAGAATTTAAAATGAGAGCCTGGCTGAAAAAATACAAATATATTAATTTAAAAAAAAACACAATTAAATTAAAAACATTTTAATTTATTTAAAGCAGTAAAACATTAAAAACAGTAGGTTATACATGATGTTTGGTGTAAACAGTTTATTTTAGAAATTAAATAATATTCAAAAGTTTTCTTTAAATCAATGGGATTTCGCCTCGTAAGAAAATTCAATTTTTTTTATCTCCAGGCTATTAAGCTGAAAATTTATATTTGATCTGTAATTTTTATGGAAGCGCTAAGTGATGTCATGATTGATTAAAATATTACATAATTTTTTGACCCAAATTATTTAAAATATCACCGGTTTTTTTTTTTTTCAATCGTCAAACTAGGGCGAAATAATAAATAAAGGCTATCTTTCAATCGCAAAACAGGCTTATGACCCCCCCCCCTCTCAAGGAAGAGATTTTAACGCTTTAACTACTCGCTGAAAGCGTAGTTGGGCGGACCAAATTTCAACATTTCGCCAACTGATTATTGACGTGATATTAACGATTACTGAGAAAAAAAAAACAAAAACTGGGCGGTCAAAAATTGTTTAATCAATATTTTTAATTTTTAATCAATAACAGTGATAATAGTTTTATTGAGATAAAAATTTTGATTCAATTTTTTGTTTCTTTTTTTTTTGTCAAAATTGATTGTAGTTAATTTCCAAAACGTGATGACATAATAAACAAAGATTGCTTGTCAAGCGGGCCGGAAGAGATTTCAACGCTTGGCTCCGGGCAAAAGCGAAGTTGGGCGGACCCGATGTATCGACAGTGATCAACCGTTATTATTTTTTTTTTTTTTAATAAAAACACTCATAAAATCTCTGATAAATCATTAAAAAGAACGTTATGAACGGCTAAGTGTGCAATTATTCACAATTAGTAACCAGTGAACTGATAATTTTCAATAATTTCTTTCATAAAGAGCGAGTCAATCTATTCATGTTTTTTCTATTCAACAAAAAATATTTTAAAAATATATGCGGCTCTATTTTTCCTGAATTACTTTACTTAAATCTCAATTTCGAAGGAGATTTGAATGAACGTAAGTAAGTATGCGGTGAATAACAAATGTTTAACTAACAAAACAACCTAACGAATGTTATTCACTGTTTTCGTGGTCCGTTCGACCAATTAATATATCACAATTAATTACGGTGTTTGGTGGAGATGAAAAAAAAAAAAAAAAATGGCAAGAGGAGTAATTCGTAAGGTGAGGTTGAGATGGGGAGTTGATGTCCGAGAGGATCGAAGTCACGATAGCTCAGGTGGTAGAGCAGAGGCGTATCTAGACGAAAGTCGTTTTTTTTTTTTTTTTTTTTTTTTTTTTTAATTTAATGGCCTCATGAACATTGCATATCTAGCCAGACTGTCTATAATTATTTATTATTGCGTGTTTGTTTTTTTGGGGGGAGGGGTATCGTGAAAAAAGGGCCAGAGGCGACGGCAGGAATCGAACCCACGACCGCGGGGTCTAATAGCCGAGAGTCTCTCACGCTAACCACTCGGCTACCGCGGCCCCCCAAAGTCGTGCGTTCGATTCCCTCTCGTGCCATTAACTTTTTTCATCTCAACCAAAAACCGTAATTAATTCTAACGAACGTTTTTTTTTTATTGACAATGACCAACGTTTTGGTTTTTAAATAAAAATGCTCATAAAATCACTGAAAAATTATTAAAAGGAACGTTATGAACGCTAGTTGTGCAATTATTCATAACTAATAACATGTGAACTGATAATTTTCAATCATTTCTTTAATGAAGAGCGAGTCAATCTATCTTTTTTTATCCAACAAAAAATATTTCAAAAATATATACAGTTCTATTTTGCTGAATTACTTCATTTTAACCTTTCTTTCGAAAGAGATTTGAATGAACGTAAGAGAGTATGTGGTGAATAACAAATGTGCGACTAACAAAACAACAACAAATGATTATTTTTTTAAAAATTTTTTATGATTTTTTTTTTTTGTATTGACAATGACCAACTCTTATTTTTTGTTTTAAATAAAAACTCATAAAATCACTGATAAATTATTAATAAGGAACATTATGAACGCTAGTTGTGCAATTATTCATAATTAATAACACGAGAACTGATATTTTTCAATGATTTATTTAATAAACAACGAGTCAATCTATTTATTATTTTTTATTCAACAAAAAATATTTTGAAAATATATGCAGCTCTATTTTTTCCGAATTACTTCACTTTAATCTTAACTTTGGAAAGAGATTTGAAAGAACGTAAGAAAGTATGTGGAGAATAACAAATGTGCAACTAACAAAACAGCAACAATTTTTTTTTAAATTTTTAATGATTTAAAAAAAAATTTAATGTTTTTTTATTGATAATGGCCAACTCTTATTTTTTGTTTGAAATAAAAACACTCATTACAGATTACTTTAATCTTCCTTTGCGAAAGAGATTTGAATGAACGTAAGAAAGTATGTGGTGAATTATTCAGATATCTTGAGATGCGGTCTGGTGATGTAGGTATCAGAAAAACATTTTCTTTATCGTACCAACGTTTCGATCTTTATTGACATCATCTTCAGGGCCAGGGATTTATAAACGTACAAAATACATATAGGATGTGGAAAAGTGAATTTATACAATGCAAAATATATTTTATATTCCATCAAAGTATTTCTACACGCTCAAAGTGTTTGCCTTCTGTGTAATTGTGCCATTCTTGCGTGTCGTGTGATGAGAGTGCCAGTGAGATTTTGTTGTTCAATGTTTATATATGTTGGATTTTGAAGTGGTGGGGAAGGAAGTGGGTTTAGAAGAGACAATTTTGTATAAGTCGTCGGCTTCTTTGAGGTGAAAAGAACCGACAAAGGGAAACAATGTGTTGGTAATGTTTCTTATTAATTGGCTTCGTAATATAAGCGTATTGAAACAACGGCGACAAACGCAGTATTTGATCCTTCCTTGGCCAGGCTGTCCGCCTCTTCATTGCCGTAGTGTCCCTTATGAGCTGGTATCCATATGAGGGTTACCCTATTCTCATACGTGGTAATGGTCCTGTTAATGAGTTCAACCGTTTCTTCCACCAGTCTAGATGTTGATAATTCTTTTTGTAATGATTTTAGACTGGCCTGACTGTCAGAAATTTTTTTTTTTATATCTTTTCCCCTTATCCTGTTAACCATAAGTGTTCTGAGCAGACATTGATGGCTCAGACCTCAATTTAATCTTACTTTCGTAGGAGATTTGAATGAACGTAAGAAAGTATGCGGTGAATAACAAACGTGCGACTAACAAAGCAACACAACAATTTTTTAAAATGATTTTTTAAATGATTTTCTTTTCTTTTTCGCTATCTGTGCGAAATATACATTGAGCAAATAGTACGGTTGTATACAAATCAGACAAGGAGACAGTGCGGAGAAAAACCAACCAGCGCTGTAACATTCTTTTATTTATTGTAATTTTGTGGTCAAGATATAAGGGATGGTTAGATTTAAAAAAAAAATTGTTCTTACGATTTTTCCTTGTTGAAGGTGTGACAATAGGTCATCTGAAAAACAAACCACAACCAGTTTTTATCCACAACGTTTCGGATTTATTTTAATCCTTCCTCAGGTGAGTTAACTCCTGTACACAGAACAAATATTTTTACATTTTTAGATCATCATTGCTTCTGTGTACAGGAATTACCTCACCTGAGGAAGGGTTAAAATAGATCCGAAACGTTGTGGATAAAAACTGGTTGTGGTTTGTTTTTCAGATGACCTATTGTCACACCTTCAACAAGGAAAAATCGTAAGATTAACTGTTGAGGTCGAAATATAAGAAAACATCGTTACTAAGAAAATTGTGCATGTTATCTTGAAACTAGAGCAATATGAAAATAAACACACAGTGCTATTTCAGCATAGGAACTTCATTCATTTCTAAATGGAAGACCACGAATTAAATCCGGGAAAGTGGTTCCCTCCCTGCCCACTTCGTTACCACCGGTTATCCTTGAATTCTTGCACCGATCTTCACTTTCCGTAATGACATCGTTTTCGTGATCTCGCCCGGTTAGATTGCATCTCGCGACCGAGATCCGAAAAGGAACAAAACCATCCACGGAACGAAACAAAATAAACATCGCGTCCTTCGTTCCTTCGGAGCCTTGAGGGCGAAAACCGGCACGCCTTAAAATCTTTTGGGAGTTATCAAACCCGTCGAAGGTTGTAGTCAAATTATGGATATTCAAATGAAAATCCGATCCGGTGTTTTATTTTTGTACGTGCAGTTTTAAGAAATAAGACAAAGACCGGACAAAACAAACACGTATCGCGTTATAACGAAATCGGACAGCTTCTTGTTTCGGGCGTGTTTGTTTTACTCTCTTGACCTCGGAAAACGTTGGTTAAATTTTTAAATAAATAAGCCAAAGGAGTGCTCCGAAAGCCCAACTCTTGACAACATCAATACGACTATAATTTTTAAATCTGATGGATAATTTTTCTTTCAAATCTTGATTTTCAGAGAAGTCCAAATATTCATGGTTACACGATAATCGTCCTTTCTTCCGGCCCATTTTTCATTTTTTTTTAGATTTCTCACATTTTACAACCTGCAAAGAGTAAAAAATAAAGGAAACCATAGCAAATATAATAGCCAATATTTATTTTAGGCCTTTACTTTTGGAAAACAGCCGCAAAATGAGAAAATATGAAAATATTAGAAAAGCCGAAGTTCGTGGGTTCGAATCCCGCTCGTAGTTCCAGCCTTTTCATCTCAACCAAGACTTCATATAAAAAGAAGTCATTGAAATAATTGATTTGGGCAATTATGACCGGTGTACATTTAAAAAAAATTTGAATTCCAGAATCTGAGTTTCCTCTTGAAAATATTAATTTTTAGTAAATGTCCTAGTAAAAATATCAAAACACAAAATAAAATGTCTGCTCACTTTTCAAGAGTTAATTGCTTGATCTCCACAGGACTATCTAAGTAAATACAGTAGTAAAAGTCCTTTCTTTTCTTTTTTATCCCTATCAGGTGTTTCTTTTAAAAATCATAAAATTTTCGCAACTTTTCCAACAGAGATAAACAAGCTGTTTTCTCGTATAAGCTAATTGTATAAAAGAAAAACGTTTTGTAATTCCTGGAGTTTAAATAAACACCCTTATCTCTTAAATCGTTGATAAAAATCTATAAGGATAACTCGATTTTTTTTTTTTAATAATAGGATACATTTTTATTGTGTGCACTACAATATATACAATTGGGGGCTAATTGAATGGGTGTCGTTTCACTGCGCTTCATAACATGTACAATTAATCATTTTTATACAAAAATAAGTGTAAGAAATTTGATAATAATTTGTGTGGAATTTTTTTTTTTTTTTTGTTTGAGCTGATTTTTTCAAAAAGTACCACTGCTCAACCCATACACACAACTGGCAACGGACAAGAACCACAATCATAATCTACTTGTTCTGCAATTTTTTCTTCTTCAAAAAGTCCCACTGATTACACTTACACAACAATAGCCATCACATATCACTGATAGTTGATAGTTCTGCGAAAGTTTTTTTTAATTTTTTTATTAAAATAAAAGCAAAAAACGATAAGCAAGTCGTAACCCATCCAATGATAACCTTAAAATCATTGCTAGTTCTAAGAAAGCACAGATATCAGTTGGCTGTTTTTTTAGTAAATTAAATTGGGCGTTTTTTCTAAGAAAATAAAGTGTCTAGTAGTTTTGTTTTTTTAGTATAAACTGGTTTTTTCAGAAAATC
>CM077109.1:14414895-14440942 GCA_039619505.1 Cimex hemipterus | reverse complement strand
TGCTAGTTCTAAGAAAGCACAAATATCAGCTGGCTGTTTTTTTAGTAGATTAAATTGGGCGTGTTTTCTAAGAAAATCGAGTATCTGCTACGTGATTTTTTTAGGTTGTTTTCCCAAGAAAATCACACTTTATTTTTTTTTTGTCTGTTTGTTTTTTGTGAATTGTATTCGTCTAATATCCGTGGATTTTTTTTTTAGAAAACTGAAAAATAAACTTGAATAAAACGCTATTGGCCTTTAGCTATCAAAATATATGCAAAAGGGTAAATTTTGTCAACTTGTGTCGCACATCTCCAGGCGCAATTTAGGCGCCATACGCCTTCAGACCCCAAGAGAGAAAATATCATTTCCAGCAGATAACTATCGAAATTTACAGTCATCGTGTTATTTTATTCTCATACCTCTCCAGTTCGTCAGAAAATTAACAATATGCAAAACGTTCGGTACGTTGCGACAATAGAAATATCGCAATCTACCCAGTGACAACGTCATTTCCTACTACGAAAGAGTATTTTCATTTCCTGAATCGTCATTTTCTGAATCTGATTATAAATCGAAAAACTGATGTAATGTTTTATATTGAAATCCACTTAGGTTGCGCATAAATTCATATTATAAAGTGTTACGATGATAAGTGCAGTCTTACGCCTCCTTTAGTTGGTAAAATTATTTTAAAATATTACCAGCTGATGAGAAATCATAGTTGAAATAGACTTGTTTTGTATTTATTTATTCATAGGTAAAATAAAAATATACAAATATGTTGTTGAATGTAAAAGCTGTGTTAAAAGCTTTTGGTATAGTTTATTGGTTAGATTTTAAACGATCAAGGGGTCTAATAAAGTTTAAAAAATTCTAGCTTTCAATCCAAGGATAGGCCACAGCTTGTTAAGCCCCATAAGGTTAAGATCTCAAGACTGTCCTTTAGAATCAGCAGAAAAGTTAATTCTCGTCGTTAACCCCAGCATCAAAAGGGTATCGAAGATGATTGTTGCAAAGGGGGGGGAGGGGGTTGACGATGTCGTCGATTTGGAAAATTACAGTTCCGATCTTTGTTTGAGGACGGGGCGACACTTGCGATACGGGGCCGTTCCGTAAATGGAGTTGGATTCCTTTGATGAGAGACGTTAAGATTACAAGTGATGTAATCCAGAGCCATTAACCTTTACGTTTTTTTCCTCCCCCTCGTCCGAACGCGTTAAACTGCCTCGACAGTCCGACTTGCTGCACATCAATCCTTTATCCATTCAGAGACCTAGTTGCAAACCTGTTATCTTTGATTCTCACCAAACCCAAATTCGAGTTACCCCCTTGGACACGTCTTTTAGGATTTTATATAATGAGAATCATGATATTATCAGCCGTTCTAAAGTAACACGTGTCAGACCGATATCTAGATGATTGATACGCGATAATATCGAAAGATACCTAAAAGATAATGATTACAATACAAAATAAATAAATAATTTTTCATTGATATTGTTGCGATAAATCTAAGCTTATCACTTAACTTTTTACACAGTTTGGAATTTGTAAAGTTCCCATGGATTTCATTTGCCTTAGACAGAAAGTAACTAAAACATTATGCAAGAACTGATGAAGTATGATTTGTCTCAATATAACTTTAACCCAATATATTATATTAAAGATTTTTAAAAAGCAAGGTGATATAATTTTTAAAATAATAAATTACATTTTATTAGGTTTCATGGTCCTCTTGCCAAAAATAAATTCTTTTTCGATTTGTTGAAGTTTTGGTTGAGATAAAAAAATCGGTGTCACGAGCGGGATTCGAACCCACGACCTTCCGCTTGATACGTCGCTGCTCTACCACTTGACCTATCGTGACCTCGATCCAATCGAAATTTAAAAAATGGCATAAAGTAGGGATAATACAAAAGGTGGGGTTAAGGTGGAGATAGCTCAATTGGTAGAGCAACGGTGTATCAAGCCGAAGGTTGTGGGTTCGAATCCCGCTCGTGACATGGTTTTTTTTGGTGTTACAGCTATCTTAATTTTGGTATCTAGTAAAAGGTAACACGGACACATCTGCTAACCAACTTCGGTGCTACACTTCCACGCAGGAGTGCTTTGGGATGTACAATGTAAAGATAGAAGAGATTCAATTATTAAAGCCGGGCCTATTAATCAAGTTACTTGGTGATATAGGACTCACCGGTGTGCTTCAGGCTTATTACACCCCGACAATTATGTCCTAGTTCAGTGCAACAGATTCAATCCTTCTTCTTGAACGTATAAGGTCATCTGGCAGACTGTCGGTGCTACTACTTCATTCCGACATGGGATGGATTACACGACATTTGAAAAACTGGCAAAAAGGATGGAAAAATTCAAAAAAGGTTAGGTTGAGATGGGGAGTTGGTGTCCGAACGGATCGAAGTCACGATAGCTCAAGTGGTAGAGCAGCGGCGCATTTAGGTTCGAATCCCGCTCGTAGCACTGACTTTTTATCTCGACCAATACCTTACTTAAAGATTAATTAATTCAAATTTAATTGGTCAATCGGACCAGAAAACCAAATCGGCCTTCTATTTTAGTTCACTATTTTCGTGGTCCGCTCGACCAATTAATATATGACAATTAATTACGGTTGTTAGTTGAGATGAAATAAATCTGATGGGACGAGAAGGATTCGAACCCACGACCTTTGGCTTAATACGCCGCTGCTCTAGCAACTTCAAGATGGATGGATACAAAATGCACCAGGGACTGGAGGAGTTCCCTCCTGAGCACTGCAGCTGTTCAGCTAATTGTACTATAGTACAACCCTGGCTCCATTTTTTTTGGGGGGGGGGGAGGGCTGTCATTTCAAGAAGTCACGATAGCTATCTTTCCTGTTTTAAGCAATTTATTTAGCACATCCGGTACTCCGGACAGTGATATTTTCCAATGACAGGGAGAAGCCAATATAATTTCGCGATTTCCACGCAGGATCTTTACTGTTTGCCCTATTAAAAAGAAACTGGGAGAAAACCGTAGGAAAATAAAGCTGAGTAAAACAAAAGCATATCCGATAAGTGGCCTTGTTGTTTTCCGGCATTCCCTGAGATCTCGTTTGACACCTGAATAGCATTTTTTTTTCTTGTTCTTTGCTTTCTAGCGAGGGAGAATGGCCGTTTTATTCACGGTTATTAGAGCCAGCGAGACTTTTATTATAACCCAGGATCGGTATGGGGAAGATTTATTATGAGGTGATCTATGGGCGAATCGATTTCCATTTCACTTGGGGCGTGAAGTTTATAAACGGAATAGTCATCTTCCTTTCACTTTTTTCAATGTTTGTTCACGTGTTTCTTTTTGGAAGTAATCGTTGTTTGTATTGCAACCCTTTTCAAAAGTTTTCGGGTGTTAACCTTTTTCGCACGGCTTGGCTTTTATTTAATTGTACCGATGAACAACGTAGAAACACGTTTCCTTTTTTTTCTTTTTTTTTTGTGGTTACTTTCTTTATTGTTTCTCCACTAAAAATCACGGTCATGCAGGAACAAAAACTTTTTAAGTTTTTTAAAGGGAAAACCCCACAAATTATACGCAAACCTACAAAGACACCCAAATATCAATTAAGAATTTCCTGCTACCTTAAGTATTTAATTTCAGGATTTGGCCTTTTTTTCCGACTTAGCTACACTGAATTACTCAACTGCCTGTAGAAAAATCTGCAACCTGAAAGAACACAAAATTTCCTCTCTAACAAAACTTAAATGCACAGGAGAATTGGTGAAAAAATTCCATACGAAAAATTCATTTTCAAAAAACGTTAAAATTTGGACATTTTTGGAGAACTTTGTGTTGTTGACTGTTAATAACAGCAAAATCCTTCAGTTTTACAAAATCCCGTAAAAGTTTCCCATTACATCATCTTCCAGCGATGCATCCACCTTTTGGTCGGTAATTCTGATGTTTATAAGCAATTTAGTGGGCCTAAGTTTTAAAAAAAATCCTAAAATTACTTCTTCACAGTTGACAATCGGTCAGAGGTACTTATCGCCTAACTACTTAATTTTACTTAATTTTTACAGTATTAAGTGCCATTTTAGCACTGCGCACTTTCTCTGGAATTTATTAAGTAGTTGGCCTCAACTATTTTTTTTTTAAATATCATCTCATTCTTTCTGACCCAAGTGGCAGGTTTTTATGTTAAGAAGAACTTAGATATGAGTTAAAAGTTTCAATTTGAATCCGAAAATCAGCTGCTTACTTTTTTTAATCATTTGAATCTTATGTGAAAAAAAATAATTCAGCTGATTCCTTTTTAATCAATAAAACCTATAGCTGTTGGTTTTCAAAAAAACTTAAGTTGTAGTTTCAACTTGTCGCCATGGATTAGCTACTTCTTTTTTTTAATATCATCTAATTCTCGTGATAAATAAAGCCTAACTGTCACCTGTTAATTTTCCCAAAATTTAAGCGGTCAGATAAAAGTACGCAAAATATCGTGTTTTTTTTACTGTTATCTGATCGTTTTCAAGTAAAATTCATGGGACAGCTGTTGTTGTCAAGAAACGTAAGAACCAACTGAAAGTCTTCCGGAAATATAATTCTTATGTGAAAAAAAAAGAATTCAGCTGATTCCTTTTTAATAAATAAAACCTATGTAACAGGCTGTTGATTTAAAAAAAATAAGCGGTAGTTTCAACTTGTCACCAGGGATTAGCTTCTTCTGTTTTTTTGATTTCATATAATTCTAATAAAAAGCCTATGTGTCAGCCTCATTAAAAAGAAAAAAAAACTTAAGTTGTAGTTTCACATGTCGCCAGGGATTAGTTCTTCTTTGTTAAATTTCGTCTTATTCTTCTGAAGAAATAAAGCCTAAGTGTCCGCTGTTGATTTAAAAAAAACCTAAGTGAGAGTTTCAACTTGTCGCCAGAGATTAGCTTCTTCTTTTTTTTTAAATTTCATCTAATTCTTCTGATAAATAAAGCCTGTAAGCTATTAGTTTTCCGAAAACTGTGATCATCAGCTAAAACCACTCAAAACCTCTAAATTTTTTACGATTATCTGATCCTTTTCAATGAAAATTCAAGGGTCAACTATTGCGGTCATAAAAAACTTAAGAACCAACTGAAAGTCTTCGCGAACTTCATTTTTAAATTGCATCTGCTTCCTTTTTAATATATCAAACCTATGTGACAGGCTGTTGATTTGAAAAAAAACTTAAATTGAGGTTTCAACTTGTTACCAGGGATTAGCTTCTTCTGTTTTTTTTTTGTTTTTTTTTAATTTCATCTAATTATTATAATAAAAAGTCTAAGTGTCAGCTTGATTTAAAAAAAGAACTTAAGTTGTAGTTTCAACATGTCGCCAGGGATTGGCTTCTTCCTTTCTAAATTTCATCTGATTCCGTTTTAATAAACAAAACCTATGTGACAGGCTGTTGATTAAAAAAAACTTAAGTTGTTGTTTCAACTTGTCACCTGGGATTAGCTTCTTCTGTTTTTTTAAATTTCGTCTAATTCTTCTAATAAAAAGCCTATGTGTCAGCTTGATTAAAAAAAAAAAAAAAAAAAAAAAAACTTAAGTTGTAGTTTCAACATGTCGCCAGGGCTTAGCTTCTTTTTTTTAATTTCATCTGATTCTTCTGATAAATAAAGCCTGTCAGCTTAGAAGAACTTAATGTTTAAATTGCATCTGCTTCATTTTTAATATATCAAACCTATGTGACAGGCTGTTGATTAAAAAAAACTTTCAAGTTTTTTTAAAGTTTCAACTTGTCGGGGGGATTAGCTTCTTCTTCTTTTTTTTTTAATTTCATCTAATTCTTCTGATAAATAAAGCCTATGTTTCAGCTGTTTGTTTTCCTAAAACGTTAAGCATCAGCGAAAAGCACTCGTAGTATGGTATGCTGTTATTTTTACTATTATCTGTTTTATTTTGGTTTCAATTTTTTCAAATGTTTTTCACAAGACGTTGAGTATCAGCTGAATGTTTTTTCTTGGATCCCAATATTATCTCATGGTTTTTTTGCTTTTTTTGAATGCCATCTGAATTTTTAAAAATAAAGCCCAAACATAAGAATAGTTGGATATTTCCACTTGAACTCTATTTTGTTTCAAATCTTGTTTAATTATTTTTTTTCCAGCTTTATAACAATGGATTAATCATACGAAATTACATTTTCTCAGCATCAATCATGTTTGTGATTTACAACTGACATTAGGAATTGGGTAACAATTTTATTACAAATTAACTCCATTGAAAATCATCCCTTAGTCGGCGGTCATGGGAAAACCGTTATCGCCGAGCCATCACAATAGCGAACCTTAAGGCAAGAGATGAAAATGGCCGGTCATTTCGAAATTAAAACAAGCTTTATCCCAACATCAGCACATGCGTGCCGTAACAATGGTAAGGATGATTCGATCTCCGACGATAAATCAAATGTTTCGGCAACATTAGGCCTAAGATCATCACTGGGTACGATCTGTGGGAACGCCAACGAGCCATTATTTAAAAAAAAAAAATTAAATAAATAAATCAAAGCTCAAACAAAAACCAACACAGTCAACTCTTTACAAGTGCTGAAATTTCAGGAGGCTACATTCTGAATGTTAAATAAACTTTCGGCACATCTTAATTTCGGCCCTCGGCTGAATAATTCAAGCCGTGATGTTGGTCGTCGAAAATGCAACTTTCCTTATATAGAACGAAAATCAATATTCGGATCATGAAACGAGGAAATGTGCTCTTAGTTAACACAGACAGTACTACTAGTCGTTACCCCTTTTGGCTTTTAAATTAACCTTGCGAAATAATGTAAGTTTATGCTGAAAATTTCATACTGAGTACAGAAAATCATGTTACATTATTATATACAAATATAATACAACTATATAAATAAATTATTCAAAAATCGTGTGATGTAGGTTTCAGAAAAACATTTTCTTTATCGTGCCAACGTTTCGAGCTTTATTGAGACCATCTTCAGAGTCTCAGATTTACAAACATTGATTGAATATTGAAAAAAAAAATTAGCTGTATCTCTAACATTCCCCTTGCTCTCTTTGAATCATATTTATCCGGCAGAACTCTAGACACAAAAGCGTTGAATCGGGAGTATCACAAGGTATAGTCTTAGGTCCATTATTGTTTCTTTTATATATTAACGATTTTTTTAAATATTAAATTCTCTGGAAAGTATTCAGTTATGGAGATGATACTTGTGTCATTTTCTCAAGTGATAATTGAAAATTGATTTATTAATTTAACTAAAACAGTAAGACACATAACACTTTGAGTGAGTAGAAATACTACATGTATTTGTTAAATGCAAACAATGTTTGTAAATCCCAGGTCCTGAAGATGATCTCAATAAAGTTTGAAACGTCGGTAAAAAATGAAAAAACTATTTTATAAACTTTTGGTTTGTTTGATCCATATTTACTTATGTCATAATAATTTCGCACAAAACCAATATGACACAACAAGAATGGCACCACATATTGTGCCCTGAAGATGACCCGAATAAAGGTCGAAACGTCGGTAAAAAATGAAAAAAGGTGTTTTATAAACTTGGTCTATTTGGTCCATATTTACTTATGTCAAAACATTTTCACACACGACCAATATGACACCACAAGAATAGCACCACACTTCATGCCCTGAAGATGACCCGAATAAGAGTCGAAACGTCGGTAAAAATGAAAAAGGTGTTTTTCTAAACTACATCGTTCTTGGGCATTCCTCATTTATTTTAAAGTAAAACTTTAAGCATTTAATTTTTTTGCAGTTAGCATTATGTCAATGTGGTGATATATATGCAGTAAAATAGGATCGAAATAAATTAGGTCCGCGCTTTTGTTTTTTAATTGTTTAATTCTATAAAACCGGACTATGCTAATTTCTGATATCCATCGGCTAGGACCAAAGAAGATAAATGTGCTTTTCGGCCCGTTTTGTCCCGTCCGGGCGCGGCCCAGATAAGAGATACGAAGGCCGGGGTTGCCCAATTGGCAAAATGTGCCTGGTTACTTAACAGAACGATCCGTGAAAACAAACAAGACGCCCTCCTGCATAAATATCATGGGACAAAGCCCTGTCCTTTTTTTTGGGGCAGGTCCGCTTTCGCAATTGTCAGCGATGAGCTCTGACCGATTACCCGGCACGTAGGTCTTGCTGACAATGATGATCTTTCATCCTGGCATTTCAGGCCCGAGAGGTGCATACAAGTCGGTTTTTGCATGTTTCCCCATTATTTTGCGTTCATCAACCCACTCCTGACCATAAATCCATCGGCGATGCCACAAAAATAAACCAAACGCCAACTGAGAAATTTCACACCGATTCTGCAATGCCCGACATTCCGAAATGTCAGGATGACGAGCGTCCCCCGGTAAAAACAACAGCCGAGAATCCGAGCACTCGGATCTAAACGGATTTCGATGATGTGCCCGCGGTCCGTCGGCAGACGAGAAGGGGGAACAAGGTCGACGGGGACTCATGTACTTTATTTTTATGTTGCAGTTGGCAGAGTCGAGGCAAGAAGATGAGGTCCTTCCACGCTGCTCTGATAGCCGCCGTCTTTGTAAGTCATTTATTGAACAAAACAAATCGTATTTTTAACAAAAAACCTAACTGAAAATATCTAGTATAAAAATAAAAATCTTGTCGTGCAAGGGTAACGTTTTAAAATGGATTTTTCTTACAGTAACCATACATGGCACTATTCCTAAAAAAAAATTATTTTCCATTTACAACTCTTCATAATTGATTGTATATTTATATTTATAATATATTTATTTTTCATCAATAAAAACTATAAATTAAAACTTTAAAAAATTGAATATGAATAATGATTTATATATTGACAATATCGTTACATCATATTTTAAAATTTATTCTTTAAATTGGTCTAGAATTGTTAAAACTTTCAGTAGTTTAAGGTTCAACTAGTACTAATAAAATCTAATAAACATAGGCCTTCGTTAAACATTTAATTATTTTCATAAGTAGAAACTTCCAATTAATTGTTTTACAGGACCTCTATCTCGTTATGTTTAATATAAACTAAAATATCTTTAATAATATGTCCATGACATATTTTAACATTTCTTGTTTAAA
This sequence comes from Cimex hemipterus, assembly GCA_039619505.1. NCBI lineage: Eukaryota > Metazoa > Arthropoda > Insecta > Hemiptera > Cimicidae > Cimex > Cimex hemipterus. The sequence goes on along the minus strand of CM077109.1, from coordinate 14,431,864 downwards.
TTGATCGGGAAATTTTGATAGAACTTTTCTCTTTTAGTAACTACTAATGAATACTTTAAATTTGGCTGTATTTTTTTGTGAGGGGAGAATATATAAGTGTTTTTTTTTGTTTTTTTTTTTAGGCGCAATAACTTCTAACACGCTCAGTCAAACTGGGGCGTGATTCTTTTAGTGTTTTGTTTTTGTCATTGTAAATACTAATCTTTTAAATTTCGCCGAATTTTTTGTGAGAGGAGAATATATAAGCTTTTTTTTAGGCGCAATAACTTCTAACACGCTCAGTCAAACTGGGACGCGATTCTTTTAGTGATTTTTTTCTCATTGTTAATACTAATCTTTAAAATTTCGCTGAGTTTTTTTGTGAGAGGAGAACATATGAGCGTTTTTTTAGGCGCAGTAACTGCTAAAAATTAAATGAATCCGGAATTGAGGAAAAGAAATTATTTATATTTTGTTATATTTTACAACATTTATTTTTTTAAATCTTGTTATTTTTAGTATAAACTCAAAAATAATAACAATAAATGTGCCACATAGGTTAACATTTGTCCTTTAAATTGATCGGGAAATTTTGAAAATTTTTTGTATTTATTTACTTTCTACTAATGAACACTTTCAATTTGGTATTTTTATGAGACAATCTTTTGAGGTAGAATTAGTATAACAACTAATATTTGCACGCTTGCTTAGAACATTTTTTTTTCAACCTTTACTTTTTTTAAAAATCTTTTTTATTTTTATTACAAACTAAAACCAATAACAATAATGTATGTCGTATGTTAACATTTGACCTTTAAATCGATACGGAAATTTTGAACGATTTTTGTATTTATTTAGTTACCATTAATGAATGTTTAAAATTTGGTTGTATTTTATGAGACAAGAATATATTAAAATGTTTTTAATTTAATAAAAACTAATATTTGCACGACTTGCTTACAATATTTATTTATTTTTTTTATATTAAAATTGGGCAGTTTTTGTGTGTCTTCTTTAAAACAGTCCGAAAATTTGGAAAGATTTTTGTATTTTTTTAGTAAGTAGTTATGAACACTTGAAATACGGCTGTATTTTTACGAAACAGAAATATATTACAATGTTATAACATGAAATAATAATAATAATTAATATATGCCTTGCTTACAACAGCAATTATTATTTATTTATTTTTTCAACATTTATTTTTTATCTTCTTATTTTTAACTTAAACAAAAATATCGTTAACAATAGAGCTATATCTACTGAATATTTTCATATTTCTCCTTTAAATTTATCCGGACATTTTGAAAGTTTGTTCGTTTTTAGTAACTGCTAATGAACACTTTAAATTTGGATGAATTTTTTGGGATGGAATGGGACGTGATTCTTTTAGAGTTTTTTTTGTCATTGTAAATACTAATCTTTTCGCTGTATTTTTTGTGAGAGTAGAGCATAAGAGGGTTTTTTTAGGCGCAATAACTTCTAACACGCTCTGCCAAACTGGGACGTGGTTGTTTTAGTGTTTTTTTGTCATTGTAAATACTAATATTTGAAATTTCGCTGTATTTTTTGTGAGAGGAGAGATTATAAGCGTTTTTTTTTTATTTTAAGAGCAATAACTTCTAACAAGCTCAGTCAAACTGGGACGTGATTTTTTTTATCGTTAATAATAACATCATGTCTATGAAATATTTTAACATTTCTTCTTTAAACTGATCCAGAAATTTTGAAAGACATTTTTTGCTTAGTAACTACTGTTGAATACTTTAAATTGGCCGTATTTGTTGTGAGAGGAAAGTGAGAATTATAAGCGCGGTTTTTCTTGGTACAATAACTGATAACTTGCCCAAACTGGGACGTGATTTTTTTTAACCTTTAAGATTTTTTGTCATCGTGAATACTAAACTTTGAGATTTCGCTGCATTTTTTGTGAGAGGAGAGTAAATACGTGGTTTTTAGGCGCAATAACTGCTAACTTGCTCAGTCAAACTGGGACGTGATTTTTTTAACCCTTAACGGTTTTGATCATTGTAAATACTAATCTTTAAAATTCCGCGTTTTTTTTTCGTTAGAGGAGAATATATAAGCGGTTTTTAGGCGCAATAACTGCTAACTTGCTCAGTCAACTTGGGACGTGATTGTTTTAGCGATTTTTTGTAATGGTCAATACTAATCTTTAAAATGTCGGTCCATTTTTTGTGAGAGTAGAGTATATAAGCGGTTCTTTAGGTGCAATAACTGCTAACATGTTCTGTCGGTTTTTTTCTTTAAAGGTGTTATTTTTTGTCATTGTAAATACAAATCTTTGAAATTTCGCTGCATTTTTACGAGAGGGAAAAAAATTGATGCACTTCTAATAATCCGTATTCAAATCTAGGCTGTTGATGTCAATTCAAACAATACAGTATAAAATACAATTTCCGTTTATTATTATATATTGTCCGTACAATGTTCGTACGTCTCGTTTCATGAATCATATGGCAGGTTCGGATTTCAAAAGACTGTCCAAATATTGACAGAAGCCGTTTCACAGGGCGTAACGAGATAAGCACGTGGGCAGCCGAAAAAAAAATTACGTTTCTAGGTCAATTTTTCATGTAACAATACATATTTATTGGGCTCGACAAGGCCCTAGTATAAATCATGCATTGTTCTTGTAGATTTGGCAATATGAATTTTTTTCCCCGGCGAGTACGATTACCATGATCTTGTGGAAAAGTGATCCCGGACATGAACTAAAAACATTTCCTATCTCCTATACATGGCTATAACTATTTTTATTTACCACCATTACTCTCTTTACAGCTTAACAAGTTGAATTTTACTCTAAAACCACTTTGATTTGAACAGACAAAAATCAACTTTTGATGACAGATGATTAATGAAGTTTTGGAATACTTCACTGGATGATCATTATACAGGTCCAACAAGAGAAAGTTTTTTTTTTCTATTTTTTCCTTCCATGTATTGTACACCTACGTTGGGACAACGGTCTGAGATGATAATCAGGTTTAAAACACGCGAACTGACCTTGCCCGGGGTCATATAGCGTGCAAGTGAAACTGCAAAGCTCATTCTTGGACGAATTATTGCACTTAATACAACCGACTTTTGTCAAAATTTGAACTTTCACCCTTTCAAATCTATTCAACTGTTATTTCAAGAAAATATTTACTATATAATAAACTTAAAATAATTAATATATTAATTGTTATTTAATTATTTAATTATTTAATTTCATTAGATTTTGTGGTCCGATTGACCAAATATTTTATTTCAATTAATTAATCTTTATGTATGGCATTATTGGTTGAGATAAAAAAGTCAGTGTCACGAGCGGGATTCGAACCCACGGCCTTCGGTTGAATACGCCGCTGCTCTACCACTTGAGCGATCCATTCAGACACCAATTTATTTCAAAAATGGCGAAAAGGAGGTAAATTTGAAAGGTCACTTAGATGGGAAATTGTGGAGATAATACAGAATCTGATGCTTTATCTAAAATTTAAAATTCCTATTAAAAATATAAAAAAAATTGAAAGCTCAAAGACATTTTAAAGAAATCTGTTTCGTGGTCTGCTTGGTTAAATAAATTTCTTTTCAGTTGATGACTGTTTTGGTTGAGATAGAAAAGTAAGTGCATCAACGGGATTCGAACCCAGGACATCCGACTAAATACGCCGCAGCTCTACCACTTGAGCTATCGTGACTTTGATCCACTCGACATTTGGCAAAAAAGAAGGAAAATTCGAAAGGTGGGTTAGATGGTATGTTGCACACGAGAGCTCAAGTGGTGCAGCAATGGCGTATCGAGCCGAAGGTCCTGGGTTCGAATCCCGCTCTTGACACTGACTTTTTTATCTCGACCAATACCTTACAAAACAATGGTTTAATTATAACTTTACGTTTCAATGGTAGAATGAAATGCACTCGCGAATCCGGCGTATCTTACAAGCAGATTTTTCAGACTATCCCTCTGATTTTATTAAATAATGTATTTTATAATAGTTTTAGATTAGTATCAAATCATTAATATTTAATTTAAGGTTTTGATTGAGATAAAAAATCAGTGTGACGAGCGAGATTCGAACCCACGACCATCCCTGCTCAATACGCCGCTGCTGCACCACTTGAGCTCTCGTGTCTTCGATTTTCAATTTTCCTTCATTTTTTGCCATTTTTTCAAAATTCAAAAGTGTAGATCGCAATGGGAAATTGGTGACTGACAATAACACTAATTAATAATACATAAATATTGGGGAAGTTTTCTAAGAGTGATGTTTTGCATTCTGATTTTCATCATTATCACTTTCAGCAACTGCACTTCGTTGATCTTAAAAGCTTAGATAATATATTTTGATAATAATTTTAGTCGTCCTGATATCCAACCTTATAGTTAGTTAAAAAAAGTTCGATTGTATCTGGCATTCTTACTGTCTAATAGTTATTATATTTTCGATGGTTCGCAACAGCAGAAAACCTTTAGGGTGACTTTGGAAAAAAAAAATTTGTGGTGATTAGTGACCGTTAATCGATAATTATTAAGAAATCGTGATATGCGGTTTGGTGTGATGTAGGTTTTAGAAAAATATTTTATTTATCGTGCCAACGTTTCGACCTTAATGAGATCATCTTCAGGGCCTGGGATTTACAAACATGGTTTATATTTAACAAATACGTATAGGGTGCGTAAAAAAGTGAATTTATACAATGCAAAATATATTTTTTTATATTCAATCAAAGTATGTCTAGGCGCTGAAGATGATCTCATTAAGGTCGAAACGTTGGCACGATAAATAAAATATTTTTCTGAAACCTACATCACACCAAACCGCATATCACAATTTCTGAATAATTATCGATTAAGGGTCACTAATCACCAGAAATGTTTTTTTTCCAAAGTCACCCAAAAGGTTTTCTGCTGTTGCGAACCCTCGAAAACAAAAAAAAATATATTTTGTATATTTCACTTTTTTACGCACCCTACACGTATTTGTTAAATGTAAACAATATTTGTAAATCCCAGGCCCTGAAGATGATCTCAATAAAGGTCGAAACGTAGGCACGATAAAGAAAATGTTTTTCTGAATTCTACATCACACCAGACCGCATCTCACGATATCTTAATTTTAAAAAACATTTGTAAGAATATCCGGCTGCTGGATTTGAACCTGACAACTTTACCTTACAGTGATGAGCGCCGTGTCAACGCCTAAACCGTTGCGGCCACCGATGCCCCAATATTAATAATTCATTTGATTTATTAAGTAAAGAAGAAGGACCCCAGGGCAAATTTTACTTGCCAAATTCATTTTACATAAATTTTTAACCTTGGTTTGTAAGCTTCTAATTTCCTGGAGCGATCATAGTCTGACGGCACAATTAAGGCAAGACCCTCGAAAGTGCACGGCCTTACCTCGCTCTGGTCTATAGTTTCATCCTTTGACGAAGGAAGACTTATCGTCCTTACCCTTGAAAAGCGTTTGACCTAGTCTCATCTCGCCAAGGAAATTGTCAAACGGCTATTTCTATTGAAACTTGTCTGGTCCACTATCTCACAAGGGGCTTGTTTTTGCTCGGGTCAATATGCGCATAATTTTTCCGGTTTTCAACTACACGGCACGTCCATGTACCCGGGAAGCCAGAGTTGTTTTATGAAAACCTTCCAGACAATATTTCACTCAAACCTTACTTAATTCAAATTTTTTAAATAGAAAGTTCTTAGAAAATAAAGCAAATACCATTATTATCTATGTTTATTGCATTAATTTCCGAAAAATCTCTACGACTTTAGTAAACCAACCAATTATTTATATTCAAATCAAAAACTAAAAATGTAACAACAAAAATAATCAGCAAGGCCGTTAATAATCTTTTTCGCACACGAGAATGCTACAAATAAAATAGCCAGCCCCAAAGTTATGCTCGACTGCCTAACAACCATAAATTATTGATTGCGATGGTGTATAGCACACGTGATCTTTGTTAATAACATTTTTTTTGTTAATTTGTCAATAGATCATTTCCAAATGATTATGAGAATAATTCCTGTCGGTTTCTATTTCTTTTTTTTTTTTACAATAGCAGTTCTTGTTAGCCTTGCTCTCTGGGATTGGTGGAGCACGTTTGCGCTGTACCATGACAGATGATCCGAAGCGATGTAGATAGTAGGGATATTCACGATCTTTGTGTTAACTCTGTTACATCGAGAAAAATGATGATAGAGTTGTAAGAATCGGCTAGTTCTGTTAGGCAGAAAATGTAGTCACAATGCTATCCGCTAGGGCGTAGGTAACCAACATGGCAGCCGTGAATTTCACAGCTGTTTTTTGTTTACACTTTTTTTTTTTTGTTAAATTCGCATTAATTAAATCAGACCAATACATTTCTTTTATTATTTTCTGACCTATCCTTATACTCTCATTCATAATAAATACATCCCTTATCTTATAAAGTTATTAGATGTTAGACCTTAAGAGATAGGTTAGGTATGTCGGCATAAATTGAAGCGTATTTTCGAGTGCATAGTATGTTTGGAATGCAAGGGTTGATTAATTTTTCTTTTGTGTTAGCTGACATCTTAACAGTTTTCTTAAGAAAACCAAATCAGGCGACAACAAGCCTTCAAGGACTGTTATAACTTTATGTTCAGTCCTTCCAATCGCCATGCGCAGCATTGCGGAAAAATTAACGTTTAACGTGCTAAGAAAAGAAGAGGGCATTCACGATTTTACTACTACGATATTTCTCTATTTGAGCTTACACGAGTTAACCTCTTGGTCGGATGGATGGATACAATGGCCACCAGGGACTGGAGGAGTTCCGTCCTGAGCACTGCAGCTGTTCAGCTTATTGTATTATACCCTGGCTCCATTTTTGGGGGAGGGTTCACAACACAAAGTGAACTTGAGCCCCCGTTGTACCAGTGTTCTTCCATCGAAGACACTCATTTTTGAGGGGAGTTGGGACCTGATTCAGGATCGTTGAGATCCAGTCCCGCCCCTTCCATTGATGAGTGCCGTATCAATTTCTTTTAATTGCGGCCACCGGTCTCGTTAGGTGTCAGAAAAATTCCAAAGACGACGGTCGGGATCGAACCCACGACTAGCCGAGAGTCTGACGCCTTAACCACTCGGCTACCGCGGCCCCCCCGGTTAACCTCTTACAAACATCGCGAATACTTTGTGTTAGTCTTGATTCGGTCGATATTTTGTCTACGGTTTGCAGTCGTAAATTTAAGGTAAGGAAGAATTTTCTTGATAAGTTAGCTGTTTGCTGTTGAATCACATTTATTCAGGATGCGGTGTGTTTGGTTCGGTTAGCTTAAGTAAGGTTAAGGTTAAGGTTAGGTTTTCGGACTAGTAAAGATTTTTCCTTCTAACAGTTAACCCGTAGTCGGGAAATATCTAGATGGTTTCCGCTTCATTAACTGAGCAGTCATTATAGATTTATATTTTTAATATATTTTAGTAGTTACAAGCAAAAGAAGCACAAGAACCCACCCGAAATGTAAGGTTATGTCGGTTAGGTTGGGTTTTTTTGCCACTTTTAATTCCATATTTATATCGTTTCTAGTTTCTTGGAATGATAAATAGTAGATGGTGGAAAAGTATTGCTATTTTATTATTGTAGTGCAGTATCGCCGGCTGCTGCTTTGGCTTTTTGATCATCTGTTCTCTGTGTGCGAACAACGTTACCACTGTCCATTTCTTCTCCTGCCTTGATTAGAACCCCGTTAATATTTTTCCGTCCAGATCAGTGCACTTTGAGTGACACTGTTGGATTATTTGCAACGACCCATTTTTGATGGCAAACTGATTTATGGATCTCATTAGACTGCCACCAGAGTACATTAATGCGCAAGGTTGTCCGAGCTAGGTAGGGGGTTAGGGCTAGAGACTAGTTAGGTTAGATTATGTAATTTGTTATAACTTGCAGATCTTTATGAATAATGGCTCATAATAATAATTAAAATTTTAAAACAAGAACAATAAATATTAGTGAAGTCTGCACCATTTCGGTACGATTGGTTTATAATTTTTAATTCAATTAACTACTCAAATATAGTACACTTTGGTCTTTCACGCAGAAATACATCCCATCAGTGCTTGTGCCTTGGAAAATCTTGAAAGAGACACTGGCAAAAAAATCCTCACAAGAACTGTTATCCAAGTAGCCATTAAAGCATTAGCATGTAAAAGAATCGCATCAAAATTAGTCAGTGAATGTATCCAAAATCTCCAAAACCTGCGGGAATAGAAAAACCTGGGCGCAGGATTGGCCAGAGGAGGATCCGCAAGACCTTCACTTGGGATAACGAAATCAAATGTAGAACCTTCATCGCAGAATGAACCAAACAAAACGAAAGGATAAGTTGATAAACTCTAGCGGTTCTAAACACAGTAAACGTATGATGAAACAACCCTCACCAAGACTGGTAAAACCACTGCTGCATTGGACAGGGCGGCTGAAATCAGAGGAGTGATAGGACTGCTGGTTACCGGCATCTGAGAAAACATTAACACAACATCGGCGTATACAATGATGATCCCAGCCGCAGATTATGTACTGAGGTGAGTCTATTGCACTGAGCTAAGAAACTGGGAAGGTACAATAATCCAGAAGGCTGCAGTGCCTGGGGAGTACTAACACTGCTTCCTAGTATACAATGACATATTCAATGATGATCCCGTCCGCAGATTGTGTAATCAAGAGGAGGAAAGAGCCACCCATATCTTCTTGAATTGCGAAGCAACAGCTCAAAGGAGATTCAACCTAACGAACAGAAAAAATAGGGAATGAAATTGTACCAGAGACAGTCAATGACCTAATACATCCCAAGGAGAAGGATTGAGTCTATTGCACTTAACTAATGAACTAGGAAGGTACATTAATCCAGAAGGCTGCAGCGCCTGGGGAGTTTAAACATTGCTTCCTAGTGTACAATGATGATCCCGTCCGCAGATTATATAACCAAGAAGAGGAAACAGCCACCCATATCAGATTGTAATGCGAAGCAACAGCTCAATGGAGATTCAACCTAACGTACAAAAAAACCGATGGAATGAAATTGTAGCAGCGACAGTCAATGAACTGCAACTTCTAAGGAGAACGATTGAGTCTACTGCACTGAACTGATGAACTAGGAAGGTACAATAAGCCAAAAGGCTGCACTGCCCGAAGAGTACAAACCCTGCTTCCTAGTGTCTTTATCACCATACCATACCATCAGACTTAATGTACTGCTTGCTTTTCGGATATCTGACTATCCGACCAGATCAGTGCACGTTTGGTTTTTGTACCGGCGCTGTTGGTTTAATCGTAACAACCGATTTCTGACGGTAAACATTTATGTTCGACCAATTTCCAAACACTGTTTCTGCATTTCCTTAGACTCCCACCAGAGCACATTAATCCGCAAGGTTGGTCAAGCTAGGGCTAGGGGCGAGTTAGGTTATGTAGTTTGCTATAAATTGCATGAATTTATGAATAATGGATCATATCGTAAAATAACATAACAATAATAATTAAAATTGTGAAACAAGAACAATAAATAATAGTGAAATCTTCGCCATTTTGGCAAGATTAGGTTATAATTGTTAATTCAATTAATTATTCAAATATATAGTTAATTACAATATGCCATTAGTGTTTTATTGTTGTAAACTATTATTAATTTCAATTAGGAAGAGTTTACTAAGGATTATTGTGATTATACTAGTTTTACACGAGGTATAAAAGTGGCTCAACGTTGCCCAACGGATCTCCCGTAGGATCCGTTGAATAATCCACTCATCAGATTCTCCACGACAGCCGGGAACGTAATTTGTTCCTTTTTTTAGAAAAAGGACAGCCCGAAGTTGTAAGGGGGAAAAAACAACAACAACGAGATCCTGACGGAAATAAATCGTCCGCGGAAAAGACATCGAGGCCGGGGCCTCGATAGAAAAACCGTGGCGCATCTCGAAAGTGAAAGGTGCCCCGATGCAAATCAAGATCAACGCTAACTTCATAAAAGTAATTAAAAAACACGTACAAAACGACAATGGGCTTCTCCGTAACGATAAACAACAATAAGACAATGGGGGTCAAATTGAATCAATCGACGTCAATTCAGACGTTAATGAAAGTCCGTACGTTTCCCTGACCTTCCATCCATCGCAATTTCAAACATTCAATTTAACATCAGTCGTTATATAATTATATACCTGTTTTCTTTAAATCTGATCTCATCGCTATTTATACAGACGTCAATCTGTTTTAGACCAATGATGTCGGTGAGTAGAATAAAAAAATTAACTTCTCACTCTTACAGTTATTACGAATATAATTGACGATTCAGAACAAAACAGGCACTATTAGACATTGCGAGCTGTAATCTTCGGTCTGGTGTTATCCAATTTCGACCTGTTAGAAACATGTGGCAACACTTCTGTGATATAATCTCAAATGGGGATCCTGTTGTTCTTTCGTTATCTCCTCACTCCTCCAAGAGATTTTTTTTTTCTTGTTCCATGGGCGAGGGGATCCTGATGATTTAATACGTTTTATAACCCTCTAATTGGCATTGGACGGATGTTAAAAATCCCACACAAACGAATGGGGGCAAGTGCATCTTTTTCACCTGGGAAATTTAAATCCCTGTTAGCAATGGGCTGGAACCAGTTTCGCAGGGTTAAGACTTCCTCCGCGAGGGCTTAAAAATCACCCAAGGTGAAAGATCGTTTCGTAAAAATTATGTGAAACGGGTGATTTATTGATATTTTTATGCGTGTTGTGTTCCAATAAATTAAAATCTATGTTTAACAAGCAAAACGTCTTGAAACTTGGTTAAACTTTCGTGAAACTAACCTTGTGTACTTAAAATAATGATAATTATTCTTAAATGTTTTATTGACTGTTGAGAGCAGTAACTTAACATTAAAAAAATATATAAACCAGGACTGTTAAATCTAAGATAATTCGGCTTAATCTGAACTCAATGATAATATTTTATAATAATTTTTATAAATTTTTTCTTTAACTATCCAAACAAACTTTTTTTGTCTTATTCGATCTTATCTCCACTGTTTTCCTGTTCCTCTCTCGTACGCTTCTTGACTAGGTTTGAGCTCATTAGTGTTTTGTGTAATAAACAGGTTTGGCAAAAGAAAAAAAAGTGCTTCTGATGACATATCGAGAATATACGGACCAGGAATCGTCTTTGACGGATCTGCATAAATCGAACATTAGACAATATTTAAATTCACTAATTTCGTAATCAATTTGACCAATTAATATGTTACAATTAATTAAGGTTTTTAGTTGAGATAAAAAAGTGAATGGCATGAGCGGGATTCGAACCCACGATCTTGGGCCTTGATACGACGCTGTTCGTGCATTTTCCCACCTTTTGCCATTTTTCAAGTTCAAGTGAAAATTCAAAAGGCGTGGTTGAGATTGTAAGTTGGTGTCCGAGTGGGTCGAGGATAAGTTAAAATCGTCTGAAGCATAGGCAAATACCATTATGAAATATTATATTGTCCAATATAATTACTTAAGGTTTTTAGTTAAGGTAAAAAAGTGAATGGCATGAGCGGGATTCGAACCCACCACCCTCAGCTTGATACGCCATGGGGTTGAGATGTGAAGTTAGTGCCCGAGTGGATCGAGATCATGATAGTTCAAGTGGTAGAGCGGCGGCGTATCAAGCCGAGGGTCGTGGGTTCGAATCCCGCTCATGCCATTCACTTTTTTATCTCAACTAAAAACCTTAATTAATTGTATTAGACAATATAATAATATTTCATAATGGTTTTCCATATGGTTCAGACGATTTTAACTTTGTGTGTGTGTGTGTGTGTGTGTGTTTCCACTTAAAGTACACTTTCGCATTCTTCCATCTTATTTTTATTCCATCTTGTTTTTCCTCTCAGCATCCTCTTTTCTACGTTCGATTCTAATAAAAAAAAACTGCATATTGTTATGTATAATAAAAATGCATGTTAACCCAGATAAAAGGCTTTCGATGAAACAGCGAGAATTAACGGGCCAGGAGACATCAATCTAGGATTGATCTCCACCGTTGTAACGGAGGATAATACATTTGATAATAGTATCAAATAATCAATCTTTAATTAGGTTTTGATTGAGATAGAAAAGTCAGTGTCACGAGCGGGATTCGAACCCACGACCTTCGGCTCAATACGCCTCTGCTCTACCAGTTGAGCCAAAGGCGACTTCGATCTACTCGGACACCAACTTCCCATATGATCCCTACCTTTTGAATTTTCCCTCCCTTTTGCTTACAATAGCTCAAGTGGTAGAGCAGCGGCTTATTTACGGGAAGGTCCTGGGTTCGAATCCCGCTCGAACACACTGATTTTTTTTTTATCTGAATCAATACCTTACATGAAGATTAATTAAGTGAAATTCTTAAGAATAGTGGTTCGTATCATCCCGCTGTGTTTCTCATCATAAATAGCTTTCTTTGTTTAATATAATCTTTTTGTTTTATAAAGTAGTTCAAGGACTTATTAACTTAAACCATAACCACGAAAGGTAAAAGATAATCGAATTAGTTCAAGTTTTAAAGCTTAAAGTTGAAGAACCGTAAACATAGAAAGGTCTTGCTAATTTAACTGTAATAAAACGGTTGACTAGGCAAACATGCCGAGATTTAACAAGTAGAAAAGAAGAGAATAAATCAGAAAGAGCTTGGGATTCATTTCGCTAGTGTATTTTTGGATTACCCGCTGACCTCATGTTTAATGGTCAGGGAAAGATGCTAAAACTGTAACTGGAGTTATACAAAAGAAAGCCGTAAGGGTGTTGCGTTGTATATGAAATTGTAATACAACCTCGAGTTGGTATCGTCGAAGTTTGCTAAGCTGATTTTTATTTAGTATTTTCTCTTCTCCGGTCATTTTACAAGCAGCATCACGGGCTATAGTTCATCTTGGGTATTGCACGGCCAATTTGCCGAATATTTAAAATTTGTGGTTTTAGTTGTTCCGGTGGCTGTTTTCCTTTCAAAGGACTTATTAACATGGAAACGATTTGTTTATCATCCAAGGATCACGTCAGGCGGTCGTCAACGGCCGAGAGGGACGGGGAGCAAGGTCGACTTTTGTCGACTCCCAAGCCAACGCTTTTTCTCCGACACGGCTGTTAAATAATCTATTTATAAACTATTATGACCGTTTGGTTGAAATTTCGCGAATGTTTCTTGAATAGATCAAAGGGAAATCTATTACGAATTGCTACACGTCATCACGATCCTGGAGATCGACGAGCGTGACAATGGAGTCTCCGAATGCATAGAAGCAACGAGAATTATTCCCTACAACTGTGCCAATGAATTTGTCTCCCTCTCTTTTTCTCTACATCCTGCATAACAATGAAATTTCGAAAGCTGGAATTGAAGGTGTTCCCCGAAAGATTTGTAGATCACGGCCAGGTGTGATTCGAATCGAATTAGATCGGTTTGGACCGTTGAGAGACATATCGATACGGGCTCCCGCGTTGTTTTTGTTAATATTTTCATAGTAGTCTTTACTCAAAGCTTTTCGACGAGCGAGGTGTGGCTTACCCGCGGGTAAAAACCGAAAGAAAATCGTTAAACGGGAAGAAACTGACAGAGATGGCCCGAAAGAAGAGGAACGACTTTGTCAAAGAAAGCTGGTCCCCTATTCGCTTGCACAATCCTGACCTATACGGCGGAACGATAAAAAGCGTAGGGGAAGAAGAAGCCTCGTGGTATACCGGGTGCTTTTAATAAAAAGACCCGACCGGGGCATCGCAGTTGCTCAACCGTTAACCCGGTTAGATATGCAGGTGAACGTAACATCTTCACGCGTTCTTTCGAAACGCATCGTACCCTTGAGGACCTGTTTTAAATGACACTAATAGAAAGCCCATCCGAGGGCATTTTCATCGGACGTTTAGCCTTTTTTATTTTTACATTTGATTTAAAATGCCCGACCGTTTCGCCAAGCAAAGTCGACACGGCGAGAAACCATCCTTAAGAATCGATTGATTTTCAATTGGTCAATGTTTACCCATTTATTTTTTGATCGCTTTCGGTCATCGGTACTGATTTTTGTTCGCGTGTGCACTTTGGCAGTTACGTAAAAACGGCCAAACTTGGCCTGACATTTTGCGGATTTGTCAAACGGCTCTTTGCCGCCTAAACGTCTTTCTTGTGTGCCAAATAAAGAAATACCTCGAATACGTTGGATATAATAAATTATGTTATTTGAAAATGTAAAATCGGCGATAGAGCATAAAGGTGAACAAGATATTCTAAATTAATCCCGGGTTTTGATCAATTGTAACATTTTTTTTTTAACAAAAAACCGTATTTATTTACAAATGATCACGGTATGCCCGTCCTTACAATAATAAAAAAAATACATGGTATTTCTCTCCAGAAATTAGTAAAACTTCGAGGCAAATTCTCTAAAAAGTTCACATAAATAAAACTCTTTCAGGCAAAACAAAAAACCTTTTTTTGTTATAAATCAAATATTCATAGTGCGAATCCTTATGTCATAGAAGGGCTCAGGACATATTTCTACTCCTACATGACCTGAGACTAGGGATGGCGATCTTTAATCTAAATATCGATATATATCGAGAAAAATGTATCGATATATTTAATTTTATGTACATTCTGACTATTTTATAATATCCATAAGAGGGCCCAACTCAAAGAAAAGAACAATATTAGTAATGGTAAAAATATACTCATGGTCATGAATTAAATAAATAATTCTTATAAGCAGTAATAAAAAATATAAAATAATATAGATTTAGTATTAAAAATTATAGTTTTTAAGACTTACGAGCAAGGTGCGTCGGTGGCGGCAACGGTTTAGGCGTTGACACGGCGTTTATCATTGTAAGGTAAAGTTCCGGGGTTCGAATCCAGCAACGTACAAATGGGATTTTTTTCAAAAACATCGGCACCCTGAGGTTTATATTACCTCTCGCTGTTGCGAACCCACGTAAAAGAAAAAAATAATAATAATACACACGTCTTGCTTGCAACATTTATTGTTTATTCACTTGTTATTTTTAATATAAATTAAACTATCTTTGACAATAACCTATATCTATGGCATATTTTAAAATTTCTTCCTTAATCATTCAAAAATCGTGAGATGCAGTCTAGTGTGATGTAGGTTTCAGAAAAACGTTTTCTTTATCGTGCCGACGTTTCGACCTTTATTGAGATCATCTTCAGGGCTCAAAGCGTTTGCCTTCTGTGTAATGGCGCGATTCTTGCGTGTCGTGTTGAGAGTGTCCCAGAAAGGCAAAATTACGCAGAAGACAGACACTTTGAGCTGAAGATGATCTCAATAAAGATCGAAACGTACGCACGATAAAGAAAACGTTTTTCTGAAACCTACATCGCACCAGGCCGCGTCTCACGATATCTGAATAAATTATTAATTAATTTAAAAATCCGTAAAACCTGTACAATTTCGATCAAATTTGTGGGTTTCTATCCAAAACCTTTTATTTTTGGTGACATCATTGTGGTTAATGTTAAACAAGGTCGTGAAATCCTGAAAAAATCAGAAAAATGGAAATAACTCGGAAACTGTTGGGATTAAGACCATAGCTAATTAGGACTTATTGGTTCATTTTTGAGTGTCAAATCTACTGGAAAAGTTTGTAACACGAGTAGCCGAATAACCTGTATTACTCATGTTTAGTTTCAGGGTGGTGTTTTTTTTCCCCTTGAATTCCTCAACCTATAATTTATCATTTTTAATCGGTAAAATTAGATGGTTTAATATTGAAAACAATAGCCTTGCCCTTACGACTGGCGATAGATTTGTTTTTATTGGATTAATGATACCGTTAGGCGAAGATAACATACCGCCGAAACCCGGCAATATGTCAAAACCCCGGGCTGACATTTCGTCCGAATTTCTTTTGAAAACGTACGATGGCTTTTTAAAAGCAGATTTATCGAGCCCGTATGCTTTTTTCCCATTCGGCAAAGACGATTAATTCATCACTTCTGGCATTTCCGATGGTGATTCATACGTCTCGGCCGTGTGGATATGTATCTGAGCAACGCCCACGGAGGGCCGAAAAACATTTTCGATATTGATTACTCACCGGGCCAACAGAGCTGAAATTATTCTTTGTGGCCGCCCTTGAATTGGATTTTGTTTTATTACCGCCCCTTTTGAATTATTCACCGTTCGTCGTGAAAACTGTTAAAACAACAATATTTGGCATGATTCCTCATGAGCAGAGGCCGGATTTTCATGAAATCAAGCTTGCCCAAATGCGCCATAAAATATGCAGTTGAAAGCACTAAAATATCCAAATATACAATAATATGCAGTAAAACCTGTTATTCTCCAGAGGTCTGTGCGCTATGTCAGTTTTACAAACTTGAAATTTTTTCACATCAACAACGCAATTGGCGGAGTGAAATATCAAAACAACTAGATTTGTTTATTCCAAGCTCTCTCATACCTAAACATTCAATAATTGTCTAGCCATGTATGAGTTTCAAAGCATTCGACATTCCGCTGGAAACCGTCCCTCATTCACGCTAATAAATACAATAGTACTTTAAAACTTACATATGCACAATGCGTCTACAATACTAACCTACCTACCACGTATACAGTACTATCAAGCAAATAAATACATTCACTCAAGCGTCAACCACTTATTCCATAAGTAGAACTAAGAATGCGCAGTCACTTGCGCATTTGGTATACAACAGTGTCTCATTCAGTCAACAAGAAACACCTAGCTTAATACTAACCTAAATCGGTGGGTTTGTGGGGTACCCGATATTCCACCCACTGCCCACCCATATACACTCACTTTCGCGCTAATAAATACTTTTATTTTACCCAAAACACACAAAGAGAAAACAAGCCAAGTTCAGTCAGTCTGTGGGGTACTCGATATTCCACCCACTACCCTCCTATACACACTCAGTTTCGCGCTAATAAATACATTCATTTTACACAAT
>CM077109.1:14390722-14401343 GCA_039619505.1 Cimex hemipterus | reverse complement strand
AAACAAAATAATTGGTGAGGTAAAGTTTAAAAAGAGAGATAGAATAACGGATTTATGTGCCAGATGGGGGAGTATGATCCTGTTTCGTAAGCATCGACCTACATAGTTGTTTTTATACTTACAATTAGTTCAAGTTCAAAATCTTTTAAATAAGGATTGCTTGTTTGAATTTATTAACTAGATAAATTCTCGTCTAACTTTAAAGGGATTTAAATTGGGAACACTTTCCATACAGGCAGTGACATCGCTGTCGTAATGATTGAAGAGATTAATGGAAAAGAAGGGGCAGGCCTCGCCCTGGGTCCTGCCTAAATTTACCAACGACCTCGCCATTGTTATTTATGACTCGGCATAATTGAATTTTAAAACGTCTGACAGCCCTGCCCGGGCCGGGGATTTGTACACTGTATCCATTGAAAAGCGTTCCTGTTTGTCGTCCGGATCGATACGCCGTGATTGATGACCTCCACCTTGACTAAATGCCAACTTCCCTTTATCGTCGTGGTAC
The DNA here is from genome assembly GCA_039619505.1 of Cimex hemipterus. NCBI lineage: Eukaryota > Metazoa > Arthropoda > Insecta > Hemiptera > Cimicidae > Cimex > Cimex hemipterus. Next base: position 14,400,835 of record CM077109.1, on the reverse strand, counting down.
AATAGCGGCTCCAATTTCGCCGTCTTGATTGTCTCCGACCACGGTCGCCGGTGAGGATAAATGTCAGTCTTTGATGCAAGCGGACCGTTTAGTGATGACGTGATGGATTTCATCTAAAGTAGCCTTATCAGGTGATTCGGTTGGGTTTTAATGAAGGAGCGATACCCCAGATTGCTTAGTAAACCGTTCAACTTTAACTTACACGGTGGAATTTCTATCAAATGTCTACATCCGAGAAAAAATTAATTAATATAAGTCAAAAGTTGGGCATTTCCTGAAAATCTTGCCGTCTCCTGAGTTGTTCCACATGAACACGATGGGTCTTCCTTTAGACGAAATGAAAATGGTTTTGCTGCGAAGCCCCCATTGCTAGTCTTTCCTCCAGATATGAAATGGCGCCTGATAGAGGCTTCATTTTAAATCTTTGTCTTATCTAGGGAATATACGGTATATATGGCGTCCCTTGGCAATTAAGTCCCAAGAAGTTGTCATTCTGTCATTACCCAGTTAATGACTTCTTCGACGTTGTAGCATTGATACTCGGCCGTATCAATGTCTGCCCCATACTGCTTTTACTACGGCCATTCGCAAATGTATAGGCAACTGCCCTGAGGTAACTTGTAATGTCTCCGCCCAGCAGTATGCCTTACCAGTCCTTCGCGCTTTTGTGAGCTCTGCTTAACTAGTTTTATTGATGTGCCTTGACCATGCATGTGCCTCGTACGCTATAGTTCACATTGGTTCACATACTGGTTAGTAAATAATATTTTATGGTCGGCTTAATAGGTTGGCCCACTTATTGCTCTTATTTGGGTGTACTTTGGTACAACACTTGCGCTCACTTTTTTACTATGGTTGTCAAATTTGGCTCATCGGCCAATAGTAACACCTAACAATTCAACATTTTGCAGAGAAGGTATTGTATGACCATTTATTTTGACGACTTCTCATATTCAACTGTCCCTTTATTATAACAATATTGCCAATTCCAGCTTTTTCTTTGCACAACATTTTCCCAGCTTGCTCAAGGCCTCATTGTATATCTGCTTGTAAACTATCAAATTATCTATGTTCGAGACTGCAAAGAGGACACCAGCTTTGATATCATATAACAGTCCGACGAACAATATGGCCCATAGTAAAGGTCCCAAAACGGAGCCCTGTGGGACTCCCATCGTCACTTCGTTACTGTAGATTTGACTTGCATCTTGCATGCAATAAATTTTTACCTTACGCAAAAATATCTGTCCTGCCGTATATTTGGAATTCCATTGCCTACCTTGTGCTTTATCTGGGACTTTTCATGGATAAACGACTGATTTGGATTCCCCCACTTAAAATTGAAAAGACAGGAAACAGACGTTTTAAGTTATATTCTTCTGGACCAATTAATATCATTCAATTAAGGTTTTTAGTTGAGAAAAAAGTCAGTGTCATCAGAGAGATAGAACCCACGACTTTCGGCTTGATACGCCGCTGCTCTACCACTTGACCTATCGTCGGAGACTGATTTCCCATCTCAACCCCACCTTTCGAATTTTCCCTCCTTTTTGCCATATTGCAAATCTCTATTTGATTATCGGCGACAATTGAAATGGCCCCGGAGAGCGTTAGTGAGTCACGACGGTTCAAGCCGAAGGTCGTGGGTTCGAATCCCGCTCGTCACACTGACTTTTTCATCTCAACAAAAACCTTAATTAATTGAATTATAAATTATTAAAAAGACCGATTCACGGTCAAAATTAGACATTGAAGACAAACTTTTAATTTAGCCGATCCAATATAAAATTCTCCGTCAAATCATAAATGCTCCTTTTTTACGTTTCAATCTATACAATTCATAACGACCTGCACATCCCGTTTGTACACGAACTCATGAAAGCTATAAAAAAATTTAATCAATCATTGAGCACACACAATAATCTAAGAGTACGATAATTCTAACTTCCAACCCTGCCTGTTGGAATCCTCCAGGACGATTGAAGCGAAAGTGGCCTCGAAATCTTCTCATTGAGTGAAAATTGAAAAGATTCCAGTGTGAAGGAGTGCCACTGGGTAGCTTCTCTTTCAAAAGGCTCAAATGACAAATTAAAAAAAAAAAAAAAAAAAAATGGGTTCCTTCTGCAGTCTAAACATCCTTAAGATTGATATTTCTTTTATTTCATTATATACACGGCCTTTCAAGAGTTGGCAGGGTGTTTTCCTTAGTGCGGCATTATAATTTAAATGCGTTCGTGCAATCATGTCAGAAATGCCTGACGAAATCCGATAGAGATCTCCGTTTTGTAGGCCTTGATCTCGAGTCAATCTAGGGCTTTCTGCAGCTACTTTGTTTTCAGAGCGCCCTATCTGCTTGGAAAATCAAGCCGCCCACCCTTGAACTCGACGGTTAATATTAAGGCGGGACGGAACACTTCGCGAAACTCCAAGCTTTGGACGGAAGATTGAAATCTTTATCGGCCTCGAAACTTGAAAACTAGCTAATTTCAGCTGTTAGGAGTGATGACATGTGGAAATTCTTTCCGTCTTAATTAGATTCATCATTCGGCCCACTATGCAAATGAACCTGGGAACAGCATTCTTACTTTATCTCTAGCTAAAGAAAAAATCATATTTTCACGAGCCTAATTAACATGGAAATACGAAAATTTTAAATTGAAAAAAGTACTGGTTAATTAAAACATGAAATATTTCTTTGATATTGATACTTGCGACGTTTTCTTTTTTAAAAAAAAATCAAAATTATTAGCGTATCGAATGTGTTAGTACATGCGTTTTATTTCAATCGACCTAACACAGCTAGGGACGATAAACGCGCGCACGTTGCGACACCGAATTTTCGCAAGTGTTTTTAACCGATCCCGGTTATTTGCGGTCATTGTATTTTTTTTTTCTTCGCGCCCCTGACCGCAGAGAAGAACAAAACCGAATCCGCCGAAATGACGGGATGAACGTTTTTATCGGTCTGTTACACGGCCGCGTTAATGTATTTATCATTGAGCAATTTCGCAACGGGCGTTTCACTCACGATCCTATAAAGGATTGCCCAAAACTGTTTCTCATGGATCTATTTCCTACTAATTCAATATTATGTGTTAATTTGTACTGTTAACCCATATAAAATTTATCAACACTTTTCTAAAAATCAGAAAATTTATTCAAAAGGTCAAAAAAAGTAAAATGTTGTGTAACGACGTCATCCATTTACTCTGAGGTTACAATAGGGATAGGGATAAAAGAGGCGGCCACAAGGCCTTCTGCACCTCGATCTGAGCAGATCTATTGTGCTCCCCTGTTTTTCATAACTCACTGGCCAGCTTCAGGTTTAATCAACCTCCATAGCCTTGCGAGAAGTTCCAACCTACACATAGACGATCGACCTTTACGAAGAAAATGTGTACTGAGGTCTCTTCTTCCTGGCAGTATCCGCACAGAGTTTCTGTCTGTACAATCCGGTCCGGGCACAAACTAACGGCGTAGCCCAGAGTGGCAACATCTCTAAAGTGGTGACTTATCAGAGGCACACGAGGGCTAGTGTACAAGATCCTGTCTGCATAGACGAGGGAGGGTGCAAGACTACGCGGTAGATGCTTAATGCGGGGCCGACCATTCGGAATGGACAAGCGGAGTGCGAGGTTGTATTGGCCTTAGGGGCTGGGGCGTGTGCAAAACCATCTGTACTACGGGATAACAGAAATGCTCCATGTAACCACCCATCTTGGGGATGGGGCCGTGGCGGATAAGGTAATTTCTAAGCTAGGGAAACCTCTATACTCAGGGAGATAGAGTCGTCTTCTCTAAATAGGGAGTACGCAGGAGAGCAGGCTTTTGTTCATGCTGCATACACAAGCACAACAAGCACAATGCGGGCCCAACCAGTCGGGTGGACAAGCTGAGAGTGGGGTTCTCTTGTCCCTTAATGCTGGGACGCCTCTACATCCAATGCTGCGGCGGTAACACGTTCCCGTCGTAGTCGGAAGTGCGTCAGCTCTCATCTTGAGAATCAAAAGTCCGATAAGGCCGAACGGTCTAGGTGCGGACGCTAATGATCCTCCTGTCTTGTACTACGGGGTAATAGAAATGTTCCAAAGTTCAGTCCCTGTTACACTAGGAATGGATTCGTAGCGGGAACTTAGAGGCTGTCTACCGGAGACCTTCGCACGAAACTTTCGTATCACCACCGTTATACACCCTGCCTCACGGGATACGGCGGATCGGACGGCAGCGTATAAGCGTAAAGTCCCTCGATTGCGTGAGTATTGCAGGGAACGGGCAGTGAATCGGTTGCTCCTACTCGAGTATGCTTTGCACGTAAGTGAAGGCTGAGCTCGATTGGAGGCTTTTACCTTACGCCTCTTGCCTTTTACCTCTCGGGGTAGTTAGCAATTCCACTTTAAACAAAGCCGCGGCCTGAGCGGATCCGGTAGTTTCTACGCTGAGGAAGCCCCAATACCCTGGGAGATAGAGTGGCTTTCTCTACCTAAAGAGTGTGTGGGAAACCGAGCTGATGTATTTCGTCTTAGGTAGCCCTTTTCGCGCGGCATACGTTCTGATGCCTAATGTATACCCGACCACTCGGAATGGGCAAGGGAAACGAGGTTTTTTTGGACCTTCGGGGCTGTTGCTCACACCATTGCTGCGGCAGTAATACCATTCTATCGTATGTGGAGGTGCATCAGCTCTCATCTTGAGAACCTAATAGGTTAGATGCGGATGTTAAAAATCCCCATTGTCCTTTATAGGATGACCGAGTAAACAGGAAAGCATGTACTATCCGGTGCATGTGCCAATCTGAATCCTGGTTCGGCTGGGGTTGCCTTACAGTAATTAATCTGTAAATTTTGACTATGGGTCTATGAATCTCTTAACCTCATGCATGTATTGTTGTTGTATGTAGTATTGTTCCATTAAGGACTCATTAAGGAAAAATTTTAAAAGGCAGGATGGCCTCATTGGCAGGACCTAGAGAATCCGCTCTTTTGCCAACACGTCACCCGTTTCGTTCCCTCTACGCCCCGCGTGCCCAGGGACCCTGCCAGGGTCAGGTCATCAGTGTCCCTGACTTCCGTCAGGGCCTTCGTGCAGTTCCAAACTCTTTGCCTTCACCTCGCGTGCTACAATACATTGATAATTATTATTAATGATCCTTATTAAAAATAGTAGAAAAAATTCTGGCCTTGACAATAAACATCACATTACTAATTATCTATGACAAGCACAAGAGCTCACCCTTCCCACACAACCATGGACATAACTAACACAAATACTAATCTGATCTAGCCCGTCCCTAATCCTCATGCCGTTTAATTTTTTTTAAACCTATCTTAATTGTTTTCAAAAGAATCTAAAACTAATTTTATGTCAAAACCTTGCTATTGGGCAAAAAATTGTATAGATATCCAAGTTTAAAGAATTCTGAAGGGAAAAAACAATTTTTTGATCAAACTTTATTTGACTCTTAGACATATAATTTCTAATTTGTCATTAAATGTTACACCTCAGATATTAATTAACTGATTATATCTAAAGTTGGATTCAAATTAGTATAAACGGAATTTAAAAAAAAATAGTAAAGGAAAATTCCACTAGTGTCAGGCCGTTCCATGAGACCATCGTTTCCTGTCTATAAAATACGAAAATTAAGAAAATCTGCGAGGTTAGGATTAGTGTAACATAGTATGAAAGACCAAAATATCTTAGAAAACTATGGAACTACAGACTAGGACATTTTTCAAGCAATGGCCCACTTTCTTAAACAAAAACTCGTGTTTACCACTCGCGTATTTTCTTGAATCCTGGATATGTAACCTGACCCTAATATAACACTAGCATTGACCTAACCTAACCCATATCTAGCCATAACTTCACGACTTAATTATCAATTAATCACTGCTTATATCCTAAAGCAACTTGCTTGGAAATGATATGGTTCAGGGGGAAAAAGTTATTCCATCACTATAAATCCCCGCAATATTATGTCTGTCCGTAAATATAGCTTTTAAAAAACCACATTTGACTTTGTTTGGGCCAATGATAACAATTTTTGAAAAATTAATTTCCATTACAATACAGCTACCTACGTTCGATTCCGTGAGAGAAAAGTGGACAAGATGGTAGTACTTTGACGGTAACACACTGTTGTATATTTAACATTCATGCTTACTCGATGGGATATGGCGAGGTTATCAGTTTTTGAGTCGGTTTGTAGGAATAGTTTGAAGGAGTTCGTCGGGGGGTGAAAATTCCCGAATTTCCGGATTTATGTCTTATGGAACTTGCGGTAATAGTTGGTAATCTTGGTCAAAAACATTTCGGTCCGAGGGGGGGGGGAGTTTCCTGTTGTACATAAACTGGAGCATCGAGGATTTCTCTGAGGGTTATCGGCTTGAGAAACTCTTAAGTCTTTAAGTTCATATCGGTTTCGGTAAGATGTCAGGAGCGTTTTATTTTTGTGTGAGGTAAGTCAGAAAGTTTATCGAGAAGTCGTGAACGAGCCCTGATATCACGACCTAACTTCTTGATGTTTCATGTGTGGAAATATCGGGTCGCCATGTACCGCACCTAGTTGGCAGTTGGCATCTTAAAGCATTAACATAAATCAAGTGAACTCCAGGGATATAAAAATAAAATTTTCACCATGGCGTCATTTTTCTAACCGTTTTTCTCTTCAGTACGTTACGTCACATAATTGCAAACCCCAGGGAAACATTAATCCACATCAAAGCCACTTTAGACGAAGATAATCTGTTTTCATTAACATTCTTTCGAAAGGCTTTTTGGTTCTTCACTTTTATGGCTTTATGTAACTTTTCACAACAGTATGAAAATATTAATGGTTAATTGCAAGTTCGCTAGTTTTCGTGGTCCGCTTGACCAAGTTTCTTTCAATTAATTAAAGTTTTAGTTGAGATAAAAAAAATCGGTGACACGAGCGGGATTCGAACCCACGGCCTTCGGCTTGATACGCCGCTACTCTACCATTCTACAGGTCAGTGGTCGAGTAGTGGTGTATCGAGCCGAAGGTCGTGGGTTCGAATCCCGCTCGTGTCACCGAATTTTTTTATCTCAACTACAAACCTAATTTAGTTAATTGCAATATTTATCGCTTGTAACAACTCACTTCACTCTCGGGACCATTTTTAGCATATTTGATATATTTTCAATAATATATTCTAAGTCATTTATAGATTGTGTAGAAATGTGTGGTGATTAGTAACAGTAGATATGGCACTCCCCACACGACACAATTACGCAGAAAACAAACGCTTTGAGCCCTGATGATGCTCTCTATAAAGACCGAAACGTTGGTACGATAAAGAAAACGTTTTTCTAAAACCTAAGTCACACCGGATGTCTCACGATCACGAATCGTTTTATTTATCATTGTTCAAAATTTCCTCAGATTCTTTTTTTTTAGTTACAAGGTAGTAAATGTTTATTACATGGTACAGGTATGGACAAAAAGCAATCTTGGTTTACAAGTTCCTTGATTTTCTGGTTCTTCTGGTTTCTGCCATGCTTTAAGTTTTTTTCATATATTATTCAATTACTTTTTGATTATTAATAAGAAATAAGGAGTATTTTGAGCAAATGCCTTCATTGATTTTCTGGTTCTACAGGTTTCTGCCATGCTTTAAGTTTTTTTATATATTATTCAATTACTTTTTTATTATTAAGAAGAAATAAGGAGGATTTTGAGGAAAAACTTCCTTGGTTTTCTGGTTCTTCTGGTTTCTGCCATACTTTAAGTTTTTTTCATATATTATTCAATTACTTTTTTATTATTAACAAGAAATAAGGAGGATTTTGAGCAAATATATATTTTTAGGAAGTCTTGAGGGACTTTTTCTAAAGGTATGATTTAGTAAGTGTCCCAATTGATATTTAGAGCCTTTTAGTCATACTTATGTCTCAATTTTGCGAACAACTAGGTTTATCTTCATTAGCTCGATTCGGCGGAAGAAATCGTCACGGAATTACAGCATTCCATTAGAGGTCTGAAACGTCCATCCGCTGCCGGATTGGCTTTTATGACTGGTTGTAACTCCGATCCAATTGCGAGATGTTTTACCCGGATCGCTTGATCCCGAGCAAAAGGATTTTACCGACGGGCGATTAGGAGTTTTAACTGGAAAATTCCCCTCGTCGACAAGGATGATGGTTGGCTCCGTCATGATTGTACCTTCAATTCGTCCACGACCTGATTCGTCTGTTCCGGAAAGGCGAAACTGTAAACAAATAACCTTCCAGATTCACCCAAACGTTTTATACACAAATGGAACAATATGAAAAGCGCCATGTTTGAATTATCTTTCTAAATGCAATATGCACATGTGAACACTATCAATTTTGAGGATTTTATGTTGTATTTTTTTTTTTTGTACTGGCTTTTTTGCCATTTTTCAAGCACGAGAAAAAAAAAGGAGGGAAAAGTCAAAAGGTGGAGTTCAGATGGGAAGTCGGTGTCCGACTCGATCGAGGTCACGGTAGCTCAAGTGGTACAGCAGCGGCGTATCTACCCGAAGGTCGTCGGTTCGAATCCCGCTCGTGACGCTGAAATTTTTTATCTCATCCAAAAGCCTTAATTAACTGAAAAACACAATTTGTCAAGCGAACCAAGAAAACTAGTGAACATATATTTTATATTTATTTGCGCGATGCGAAAAAAGAAATCGTCGTAAATCAAATATACAATTTCGACGATAAAAACGAATTATAAGGTAATTAAATTATATTTTAATTAATCATTCAAGGAAAACTGTGTTATACATTCTGCCCGTGTTTGTTTGCAAGGCGGAACAAAAGGTTTTAATTATTTATAGGACCAGACGGCCAAGCTGGGTCCGTAAAAGGCGCGAGAAGTATTTTTCTTCACCATTTTTAATTTTGTCCGAATCTAAATTACCAATTATCCACATCAGTTGGAAACTGAATTAATTACCTAATTATTCATTTCGCATAATGGCTGTGTTTGTTTTCGAAGTGTACGGAGTATTAATTTCATCACAAGGACTATTTCAACCAGGAAGGAATCTTTCTTTTTTTCTTTTATTTGGACGAATTGAAAAAATAATTAATTGTATAATATTTTATTTTCAAATCGAGACTATTCAGAATCATATCATCTTTATTTATTATAATTTGTATCTTAAAGCTGAATTGTTAAAAAAATCCAAGAGCAAACGTATGTCTCTTGCGGTTGTACATGTTTTAAAAGATAAACTAGGACAAATTTTCCAAATAAAAACCTAATTACTTTACTTATTGATAGTCTGGCCGCCCGTTGGTTTAAACTCGCTAGTACTGGTTAAATTATGCTGTTCAATGTAGGCCAAAGATTTGGCAATGAAACACCCGGTATAAACCCGAAAATGGCCAACCGGCTTTATTCTGCTAAGGTCAGACACCAGGTCAAATATGGAACCTAGTACGGTTGTCGAAAAACTCTGGAAAAGAGGAAAAGAAAAATCAAAGTTCGTCATTCCTTAACATCACTGGGGCAATCAAACTTCAGGGATGGAAGTGACTCCGAGGTTACCACTATTGTATACATCCAAAGAATGGCATAACAAAAAATAAGTTAAACGGTTGCCGGGGCTTGACAAAATAAATTTCCCTTGTAAATTCATACAGAAAGGAAGTTGGAAGGTAAATCCTATTTAGTAGAGGGGTTGCAGAAATGGTTCTAAAATGGAATAGTGTGCGGTGGCGAGGGTTAAAGGCATAAATTGTGATCTAAGGGTCCATGCCCCATAATCAATTTTTTTAGCTAAAAAGGGGCTAAAAAGTGCGCAGATTTCAGACAGCCAAGAGACACCGAATCCACTCCTCCACGTTCAAAAATGCTCTGGGAATGCCTAAAATACCATAACACCTTGTAAAATACAACCAGGTAGCCCTGAGTTACCGGGTTTGAAGGCAGGAAAACAAGCAAAACGTGCAGTCCTTCCGACCTTTAAACCAGAACAAATGAACGGAGAAAATGACTAAACGACAAAAACACCAGATATACAAAATCTACAAAATCAAATAAGTTTCTCATGCAGAAAACAAATCTCTCTCTCTCTCTCTCTCTCTCTCTCTCTCTATATATATATATATATATATATATAC
>CM077109.1:14335400-14351835 GCA_039619505.1 Cimex hemipterus | reverse complement strand
GAATGTATTTATTAGCGTGAATGGCGAGGGGTGAGGGTGAAATATAATGTCGTCATCACCCCTCGAATGTTGGATAGCTTGTGCTCGGGGTCGATGGCGGATTATTTATAAAAGTACTCCATCTTCCCCAATCTATATTGGTTTGAGTATAGGTCGGTGGAGGAATATCAAGAACTACACCGATCAAACGGAATGAGTGTACTGTATGAATGTATTTATTAGCATGAATGTAGTGTTTGAAAACTTAGTTAGGGGGGGGGTTGAAATGTCTTAAATGTAGGAAGCCCCAGTCAAAAAAATAAATAAAATGTCGGTTTTTTAAATAAATATTGTTCTGGCCAATTAGTAGTTATGTACTGGGGGGGGAGTTTCTTGTATGTTTTACAGCGTACACATTTTCCTATTCAGTTTCATTCGTTAAGGAGAATCACTAATCACAGCCTTTTAAATAACATAACCTTTGTTGTTTGTGCTTTCCACTGAAACTGCCCACTGGCAGTTCTGAAATATTCGGTGAGAAGTGAAGAAACAGGAAGAGGTAAAAAAAAAAGTTTTTTATTTGTTTTTTGATTTATCAAACTTTAAATATGAATTACAGTATAAAAAACAAGAAAAAGTATTGCATTGACACCTTAGACAGAACAAAGAAAACTTTATACAATGTAAATTTTTTTTTATCCATTCATCTTGGACAAAACTGCACATGTAGTAATGAGCCACAAAATAATATTGAAACTTATAATTCTGTTTAAAAAAAAATTATTTAAATATTTCAACACCATTCTTAAAAACAACATTAGCATTTGAGATGGTATCTTCTGTACGAATGCTGATGCAAGACTTGGCTTTTATGACTTAGAATGTGGAAATTGAAATTTGGCACCTTTTTCACTGTTTAGTCTAATCGGTCTATATGATTTCCAAAAAGTTCTGAAACAAAAAAAAAAATAAATAAATAAATTTTTGATCAAGGGGACAAAATTAGTTTTTTTGTACTCTGGTAACCGAGGTATTCAGCGTTGGCGGCATGGTAGTTTATCGGTACGGTGTCATCATCTCTCGAATTATCCGGGACCACCGGTCCAAGGTAAAGTTCGGGTGAAGGTTGCGGGTGCGAAGCCTGCGCCTCCCAGAATTGTTGCGTACTCAGGTAAAACTGGTCTGTGATAAAACACTCAATTAATTATTTATTTTTATTTTCATCGAGTTTTTTTTTTTTTTTCAACATGCTTGGCATCCTCGTTTTGACTACTGCTTTGAAACCGCTGTCGCCGTCTACTTGATAATCGACGGTCCGTATCATTCCTTCCGGATCCAAGACGCTGTACGCCCCTTTGACAAAGTCACCCCTCCTCTCTTCCCACTTGTCCATCACTGTCCCTGATAATCTATCATCAATGGCATATCTGTAGTTATATTGAACCTAAACAATAATGTTAAAATGTAGGAACAACTAAAGAAAAAAATATTAATATAAATACATAAATATAACCTATGACAACAAAAAAATCGCTGCAGAAATCGTTCAGCCTTCTCCCAAATCCAGCACAACAGATTAAATTTAAAATTAAATCTTTAATAAAAATATGTAATAGTATTGTTTATGAGTTTTGAAAGTGTAAGGAGTGTATACAGCACAAATAAACTTGACCTTTAAAAAAATATGCAAAATGATTCAATCAAGAAAAAATGCAACTATTTAATTTTGTTTTTGGATCAATTATATATTAATTGATTTATTTTATGATAATCTTTTTCACTTTTTTTTTAAATAGAATTTGCATAGTTCAATTTTATTCCTCTCGGCTGGCTTTTAAGAGCATGGTTCATCGAATTGGTCTTTCTGGATCATTGAGCATGTTTTCAAACTTAGGGACTGAATTGAATACCATTATTCAAAAAATAAATAACGGTATTTTAATATGTGTGTGTGTGTGTGTGTGTGTAAAATTCGTGTGGCATTGATTAAAGTCAGAATCAGAAATTAAGCCATGAATAAACATAAAAAAATCATGAAATGCTGGACAACACGATGTAAAATCTCAAAATAAGGTTGACCAAAATCTCATCCCAAATTTATCTGAAATTACTTTTATACATGTACATACCCCAAAAGTTCTTTGAGTTTTTGTCCGAATAATATTAGTAAAAATAATAAGAAAATACTTTGCGATCGATTACTACAAAACTTTCATTTTATGTTGTTAATTTCTCACCTGATTTCCATGATTTTCTTCTTGGGGTGAATAGTAGAGCAGTTTGGGCTCGCTTAACGATGTCTGTACAAGTGTTAAAAACACTGAACAAACGACCTAAAAAAAAAAAAAAAAAAATTGCTTGATAAAATTATTTATTATTTTGCATACAAAAGTGTCACATGTACAAGTATAATCACAGAATATATAATAAGGGAGTAAAAATATATTGAGTTAAGGCAAAGGTCTGGTTCGAAAAAAAATGTTACAACAAAGTATCAAGCATTTGAAGAGATAGCCAGCTACAAAGAAAAAAGACAAGTGGCACTTTTCCTTATCCTTGGGGTGCCAGTATTTTTGAAAAGAAGAAAAAAAAACATTTGTAAAAGTGTCAAGTTCAAATATAGGGCTGCTGAATCCGAACCCAGGACCTTTTGCCTTACAGTGATGGCCGCCATTGTATACATGGAGGCCACTGCCACCCCCCTAAACTGCCATCTTGATTGGCCGTAATCTCACAGAGGAAGAGTTACAATGAAGTGTCATGAAGAATAGAAAAGTTACAACAAAAATTAATTACAAATTGGCACAAATTTTAACTATCATGTCAGTCATATTGCAATAATAGTTCTCAAAGTTGACAACACATCTGACAATATCCAATTATATGATTTTGGAAACATCCTTTGCAACATCCTGTAAAGTTTTAACAAACAACAATTGGGTGCGAAAAAACAGAAAAAAATAGTATATTATATTCTTATATTCTTTCAAGGTAAAATATATGCTTATGCCAAAGGAAATCTCAAAAGGGGTTATACTGCATATTAAAAAAAATCCTCGTAAAATTAGACAGCCAATTGGCTCTAAAATCATTAGCACATAAAAATGACACATTCAAAATAGTCTGTGAATGCATCCAAAACCTAACTAACAAATGTTGGGTGGGGGCGGAAAGGAATTTTGGGTAATGAACAAGCAAACTGACTGGGTAGATCTGCAAGTCTGTCGGCCCTGAACCTGCAATTGAGATAGCAAGACCTTCAACTTAGAATGGGTGCCAGGTAAACTCACAGTAGTGTAAGGGATATATACTGGTCACTGGCCTCTGAGAAAATACCTAGATAACATATATGTATTAAACAATGGCCAATTTTTAGTTTATGCAATGGGAAGGAAGAAAATCCCGAACAAATTATTTTCAAATTTGAAGCAACCGCAATGGAGACATAATGTAGGGGATCAAGAAAACCTAAAAAAACAGAGTTGCAACAATTTGCCACAGACCTACATCTTAGAAGTCTTGAAAGAAGAGCCAAGTCAATTGAACTCAACTAGAAAAAGAAAGAATGAAATAACAAACACTCTGAATCAAGATATGGAGATTTTTTACTGAAGAGATTTTACCAGCAATGTCAATTTCCTTGAAGCCACAACATTGCTTGGGACTGTCAAATAACAAATTACACATTGTCTTGGCAGTATTCAGACTTCAGTCATCGGTATTAAGGAAATCTGAGATCACCTGTAAAAACTAAAAGGTTGTTTTGCCCTGATGATTGACCTTAAAAAAAAAAGCTTTTTTTCCCCCCGACAGGGCCCATTCTGACACTGTTATCACCACCTATGCAGACGGCACCACAATCCTAACCTCTGACTCAAATCCTAACCTAGCTCCCTCCAACATCTAGGAACACCTTGAGCTTATCGAAGACTGGTGTAAAAAATGGAGGACGAGACTGAACAAAGAATAATGCACCCAGAGTTCCTTTAAATAAGCGAGTAAAGCAGTCTTGCCCTCCATTGTACGCCGACAACAAAGAGATACCTGTTTCCAATCAAGTCAAATACCTGGGACTATATCTTAACAGCCCACACAAGACTTAAAACCAGCAATACAAGACTACCACAAAGACTTCTAAGACCGAAATTGGCTTTGGCAATTAAGACAAAGCAAACAATGTACAAGACTTTACTAAGACCAATCTGGACATACGGAGTGGACTGTGGGGCACTGCCAAGCCTTCCAACATGCAGAGCATCCAGTCCTTCCAATTGAAAATAGTCCAAAGCACTTTAATCTGTCATCAACATCACTATCCACAAAAACCTCAACATTCCTTTTGTCAACGAACTGATCCGGTCCAGGTTCCAAATCTTCCATACCAACCATTCGAACCATCCTAACCATACTGCTCGAGACCTCTCCAATCATTCCCATCCCGACAACCTCAACCGATGATGGCCTCGGGTCCTCCTTGACCCTTAATCTTATACAATGAGTGCCAGCAATTGCAGGCTCCTCAAAGCTACCGGTGCAGTACTGGCATTAGTGTTGTGCTTTGCAATATATTAATCATGTGTACATATTTGTACAGTATACTATCATGCATAGGTAATGATTTTTTTTTTTTAAATTAAATATTTGACGTTAGTTTTAATGTTCAATAATATTTAATAAAGTCCCACACAGAAGAGGTACTGTAAGGTGAAAATACAAACATAAACACACAAAAACAAATTTCAATGGATGAGAAAAAAAGTCATTGGTTAAAATTTGAATTGACCTGATGACCTTTAACAGTTATTTGAGTCAATACATTTCAACCATTATGATTTATGCTATGTGGTGTACATGTGTGTCTATGTGTTAGCTGTTTCTGTTTGCACATAGGTTAAGTAAATTGTATGTAGTGTTTTATTATTGCAGTATTATCTGCTCTATTTTGCAGAAAGACCTGGGTACTTCTGAGCCATTTCAATGTTTCAAAGTATATTTAACGATTACAACTAAATTTGTTCTTACCGAGACGTTTAATGCCTGGGAATTGTTCATAGTAAATCGCTCTGTGTTTAAATTCGCCTGTATGACCCCCAAAATGAGAAGTAAATGCAGCTAAATTACCCTGTTTAAAAGAGGCCGAGATCGGTACTTAAGTCGAGGCAGCATTTAGGACAATTAAACAAACCCAGTGTTTTGTTCGACCTATTCTCTACTATTTTCTCTTAAATCGGTCGAACAACAGCCGCAACGGACATCACGGGTCGAAAGAAGGTGTCAAGGCTGTGCAGAAAGTACATGCACGCATTCGAAAGACGAAACTCGCAAGAACGCCCGTTCACCTTCCCGTCCCAAGACATTTGAATAGCATGAATCATAATGTGTTTATTTGGGGATTTATAGCCTGGTTCGTTTCTGTCCTAATAATCTGCGACTATTTTCTTTTCCATTTTTTTTTCTTTTCAATCAACACGTTGCGCAAAAATTAGAACACCGGCCAAGCCGAACGGGCCATGGCTGTAGTTCGTGCAGTTGAAACACGTCAGCCCATTTTAAATTACACTGATAGGACATCTAAGATTTGTATTATCCTTTTAAAAAGAAAACTAACGATTTGATTGCCTCCTTTTGCAAAAGAATTGGGCAAGTCGTTCATTGATAGATTGTACTCCTTTATCTCGAGGATTTGGCCAATTTTGTTGATGGCACATTTATAAGGATGAAGATAACAGAACTAAAATACAAAAACAATACTCTTCGAACTATTACAGTTATCATCAGAACTCCGAGGTCCGCGAAATGTCGCTCTTCGTCAATATCTCAATTTGTCACTTTTAGTTAATTACTTAGAAGTGGTGGATCCAATGGTAATTACCCTCCTCTATGGATCCAAGAGAAGATGTTATCTTATATGTAATATGTCTCTTAGTTTAGACTTAATAAAATAAAAAAAGTCTTATATTACAGGCTTATAAAACCTTGATCACCTCTGATAAACCTTCCCTAAATTAAATCACTTTGCTCTTGACTGGTCACGCTTTGGGGTTTGTCTCGTCCCCCGGTTCGATACTTCGATCACTCTATTCGACCAAGAAACCTGTAATTTGATTTTTAATTTTAGCTATTGAGATATGGTGAGATGCGGTCTGATGTGATGCAGGTTTGAGAAAAACATTTTCTTTATCGTGCCTACGTTTCGACCTTTATTGGGATCATCTTCAGATCTCAAGGTGTTTGTCTTCTGTGTAATTGTGTCATTCTTGCGTGCCGTGTTGAGAGTTGAATTTTAGGTGGATTTCTTTCAAAAAATCTAACGCTGTCTAGTGGTCGTCTTTTTTTAAATCGTATTGCATTGAAATTTGGCAGGGTGGTCGATTCCTCCAAGATGGACGGACGGTTGGGATTGTTTTTCAGCCAATTCGATCAGGGGTCGCAGAGTTATAGATGGTTAAAATTAAAAAAAAAAAAATCAATCAAAATTTATATTGTTTGTAGAATTTTCTCCAGTACAACAACCATCTCGGTCTCACTTCACTCCCTCCTAGCTAAGCAGACAATTTTGGATTTTCAACATTTTTATGCTGGATTCTTCCTGTAATTTTGAAGCCCTGTTTGGCTCAACTCCAAGCGAAATTTGAAAAGTTATCGTAATTTGAAAATATACCTTTTTCATAATTTCAAACCTAATTGATTTCATTTAAAAGATCAAATTAATTTTTTAATAATAAAAGGAAGCTTAATTTTTCGTAATATGTCATGATTTCTTTTAAATCACGGTATAAAGCAAAACTTTTAAAATTGTGTATTATTAAAAAATATAGTGTAGCCATTACAAGTACAAAAAGTAAAAGTGAAATAACACGAAAAAATAATTAATTAAAGAAATCAAATAAAATTTCAAATTAGGTAGATAACTTGTGAACCATTATTTTATTTTAATTATCTTCTGTAATTAATTTCTATGCAAAATGGCTCGAATCTGATTTAATTTAACGCCAGCTGTTTTTTGTATTTATTATTTGCATTAATCTGTTCTATAATTTTTGAAGTAGCAAATTTTCAGCAACGCTGGATTGATTCCGCAAAAGAAAGAAATCTTATAAAGATTAGACATGAGCTGGTGGTTTTCTGATTTCTGCCTCTAATCTTCTTAGTCGATCTCTCGCTGTGATAACCACTAAGTTGATCATTAATTTTTTATATTTGTTAATATTGTTGGCAAAAAACACTTACGTAGCAGATCATGATTTTTTCATGATTAGACACGATCTGGTGTTTTTCTGATTTCTGCCTCTAATCTTCTTATTCATCTGTCGATGTTATAACCTCTAAGTTGATGATTAATTTTTTATATTTTTTAATGTTGTTGACAATAAACATTTACGTTGCAGATCATGCTTTTTTCATGATTTGACATGATCTGGTGGTTTTTCTGATTTCTGCCTCTAATCTTCTTAATCGATCTCTCGCTGTGATAACCTATAAGTTGGCGAATAACTTTTTATATTCTTTAATGTTATTGGTTGAAAACATTTACGTAGCAAATCATGATTTTTTCATGATTAGACGTGATTGTGGTGTTTTTCTGATTTCTGCTTCTAATCTTCTTAATCGATCTCACGCTGTGATAACCTATAAGTTGGCGAATAACTTTTTATATTCGTTAATGTTATTGGTTGAAAACATTTACGTAGCAGATCATGATTTTTTTCATGATTAGACATGATCTGGTGTTTTTCTGATTTCTGCCTCTAATCTTCTTATTCATCTGTCGATGTTATAACCTCTAAGTTGGTTAATGTTGATAACTAAAAAAATTTAGGAAATATATAAAAATTATGTTCTTTCTTGAAATTAAAGTATTGAAACTTTTAAATCATGTTTTCTTTTTCGTTTTTCCCTTGGAAGGAGGAGAGAGTATTGCGTTGGGGGCGAAAAAAAATGTGCAGTTTCCACCCGATTTGTACCATTTTAGATCCCCTCTGCCTTTAAAAAAATCGGAAATCTTTACCCATCTCTGATGAACAACGTGGATACGCCCTTTTTTCTTAGCGTGTGATGGATGGAAAAAATCAAATTATCGACGTTCCATATGCCCGTAATGGGTCTGGTATCCCCGGTATTATATCCACTCTGATACAATTCCGATTGCGTCGAATAAACATGGAAGATGCTGAAGCAATTTTTAAGCCGAGATTCTTGATGATTTTTATAATTTACAATAGTGATGATGACGATCAGCCAACTCCGAACAGACGTTGACGCTACGGAGTTCAGGGATGAGGTCTTTGTAACAATGAATTACTAATTATCGCAGTCCTTGGCAATGTTGGGGCTGAGTCGGTCTTCAAGGAAATTTGAGATCGCCTGTAAAAACGTAAACATGCCAATCTCCAGACAAATTTGTTTTTCTGCTTCAAGCCTTGATCTAGAGCGTTCGTACATTATAATTTTATTTCAAATATCAAATTAAGTTCTTTTTTGTAATCTTACCGCCAGTTATTTTTCGTGGTTCGCTTGACCAATTAATATCATTGAATTTAATGAATTAAAATGAAGTATACTTAGTACTAAGTTTCTCCGTGGCCATTTCATTTCTCGCCGAGAATCAAATAGATTACACATTTGACGAAAAAAAGGGGGGGGGCGAAAAAGAGGGAAAATTCAAAAGGTGGCGTTGTGGTGGGAAGTTATTGCCCGAGTGGATCGATGTCACGTTAGCAGCGGCGTCTCAAGCCGAAGGTCCTGGGTTCAAATCCCGCTCGTGACACTGACTTTTCTATCTCAACTAAAAACCTTAATTAATTGTGTATATTATTTTAAAAAAATATAATGTCGCCATTACAAGTCTTCGTAAATTAAATAGCATAAATAAACTTTCAAACTAGATGGTTAACTGTTAAGCAGTTATTTTAAGTTCAAGATTTTTACTGGTCTAGGAATGTTTATGCGGTGTAGGAATGCCTGTAAAAACTTAAATGTGCCAATCTCCAGACATATTTAACCTAACCTAACACATCTTTAACCATCTCCAGACATATTTAAGATAGTTTTGCCCTGATGATGACCTCGAAAGCTTGACTAAATTTGCTTTCTTCATCAAGCCTTGAGTTAGAATGTTCTTCACATATAATTTTGTCAAACTTTGTTTTAAATTAATTAAAGTTAATCTTATTTTTGTAGAGCCCTGATGAAGTTCATATAAATAATATCCAGATCCAATAAAAGATCGACAGCTTGCAAAAGTTGTAATAGTAATTAATTTTTAAAAAGACAACATCAGTGATCTACATATGATTCATCCTAAGAGCGTACATATTTTATTTTATTGTAAGAACTCGGTCCGTCATATCTCGCTTTTGGTCGTGGCTCAGGCTTTAATTGATCAAATAATTATTTAGAAATCGTGAGATGCGGTCTGGTGTAATGTAGGCTTCAGAAAAACGTTCTCTTTGCCGTGGCAACGTTTCGACCTTTATTGAGATCATCTTCAGGACTCAAGGTGTTTGTCTTCTTTGTAATTTGTCATTCTTGCGTGTCGTGTTGAGAGTTGAATTTTAAGTGGATTTCTTTCAAAAAAATCTAACGCTGTCTAGTGGTCGTCTTTTTTTGATCGTATTGCATTGAAATTTGGCAGGGTGTATCCTGTAACAAATCCTGTAAGGACGGACGGTTGGGATTGTTTTCCGGCCAAACCGATCCGGGGTCGCAGAGCTTTTTGGAACTGGAGGAAAACTGATTTTTTTAAAATAAAACTGACTGAAAAGGGATTAAGTCTCGCCTCTCTTTGCTTATATCCCTAGCGTAGTACCATACCTAACAATCCAGCATAAAAAATAATTAATTAGTCGATAATTATTCAGAAATCGTTAGATGCGGTCTGATGTGACGTAGCTTTTAGAAAAACACTATCTTTATCGTGCTTACGTTTCGACCTTTATTGAGATCATCTTCAGGGTCCGCCAAATCTCGTTTTTTTCCTTCTTCTTCTTCTTAATGTCAATCTCTCTATAATATTTTAAATTCTTGTGTAACCTTTTTCCGGTTTAATAAAACAAAAAGTATTTTGATATTGTCTTAACGATTTCGCCTAATCTAGCTTTTATTATTAGTCCATCAATATTTCGTATTAGAATAAGAAATATGAAGGATTCAGAAAAGATTTTTTAATTTTTAAACCTATATTTTTTTATAATTGTATTTTTCATTGTTTTTCTAGTTTTAATATCTGAGCATATTAGCCACAATTCCTTAGGCCAGAGGTATCGGTGGGAATCGAACGGGGATCTACGAGCGGAGAGTCTCTCACGCTAACCACTCGGCTACCGCGGCCCCCCTTTTCATATTTAGATGTGATTTAGTCACATATTCTTGTTAATCGACCAAATAAGTTGTGATTTTGAACTCTGGGTCCGCCTAAACTCGCTCTTTGCCTTTCACTCCGCAATAAAATATATTCTCGAATAAACATTTACCTGATTTATAAAACGAACAATAGTTTCGATGTTGTCTAAAACGTTTTACAGTTCGCCCGCCTGTTCTCGCTTTTTTGACAGCCAAATCCGACAGAATTACAATCGGCAAAAAATAAGCTTTTTTTACGGTCACATCCTTGGTAACAAATCGATTGGGAACAAGAGTGCAGTAATTTCTTTTACATTTTTACCTGATTATATCAGAAAATTTATTTCAAGAATTCTGGGTGCGCCGAACCTCGCTCTTTTTTCACACCGCAGACTGACATTAGCAGTCTGACGATGACATTTTCTGAATGCAGGAATACAAGTAGTGTCACTAGTTTCTGCATTGTGGTCCGCCTATTCTCGCCGATTATTGTCTCTAAGTTCGACAGGATTTTGAATTTTAAAAATTTCGAACATCAGATAAGATTTATTTTTTAGCCATCAAGTTTCATTATAATACTGGGGATAAGGTCGTTTTGAATTATTTTTCAAAATTCCAAATCAAGTTTGCATTTTTTTTAAACTCTATTATTGCAATTTTATAACAGGAACTCTGGGTCCGTCAACTCTCGCTCTTTTTCGTTTTTCAATCTGACTCAGTATCTGTGGTACTGTTTCCGTTTTTGAGAAGTGAAATTAATTTTTTGTTAGTCTGGGGTCCGCTTATTATCGCTAAGTTTGACAGAATTTCGAAATTATGCCCTTTTAAGAAAAAGAGATTTTTTGAATTTGTGAACGTCATTTTTCTTTGGTGTAGTTAAAATATGCGACAGGACCGTTAAACTTTTAAGATTAGTTTAAACGAGAAATAAATTAATGAATGTTCTTGTACTTTGATCACATCATACCTTGTAGTTTCCTCGGTCACCAATCCCTAACCGTGTTGGGTCCGTCTTGTTTTGTCTTAACTCATTGTACTCAATAAATCGTTAAAAAAAAGTAAAAACACGGCAGGTTGAAATACGCCTAGAACGCCATCTACTTCGTCAAACCTCAAAATGGCTGAGGTTATAGCCCAGCTGGCCGGTATGTTCTCGGTTTTTTGTCATTAGAATTGAAATTTTCCGGGAAAATTCGTCAAATCGAGTGAAACATTCAATAAAGTAATCGCTTGAAAGAAATACAAAAACTGTTAAAAAAATTTTAACCTTAAATATATCTGGTTCGCTTTTTTTCCGGGTTCGCCGCAGCTGAGGTTATATCAACCTCGGGGTGCCTGTGTTTTTGAAAGGAAAGCTCATTTGTAAGTATGCCGGGGGTATTTGAATAAAATTCAGAGGATATATGACTTTCTAAGCCGAAAATTTGACATCGGATAAAAACAAACTAGCCCAGGGGAATTTTATTGAAATAGAAGTTCATACTTAAGGGCTTTAAATGGTGGATTTGGATTCAACTGTTTTGTCTGATTCTCGTTATCGTCTTGATTTTTGAAAGCTCGTGCACCCCAATAATCCGGTTCCAGCGTTGGGTCCGCTACTACAAGCTTTTTCATTTTGCTTTACTTAGATTTTTCCAGGTGAATGAAATTAACAGTTTTATTATTAAGATTATTATTTCAAAATTTGTCCTTGTGTCGCCTAGATTGCCAAAGGACAAAATATCCTAATTGTTTATATAAATATTTGCTTAACTAATTAGAATCGCAAACAAAATTTAGGGATAAAAACAGATTAAATGTATTGAATAATTTACAATTAATTAAGGTTTTAAGTTGAGATAAAAAAGTCAATGGGACGAGCGAGATTCGAACCCACGACCTTCTGCTTGATACGCCGAAATTATGCCCTTTTAAGAAAAAGAGGTTTTTAAATTTTTGAAGGTCAATTTTCTTTGGTGTAGTTAAAATATGCGACAGGACCGTTAAACGTTATTTTTTTAATTTAATTTTTTTAAATTAATTGAACTACTATTTTGTTACTTTTATCCTAGAAACTCTGGGTCCGTCAAATCTCGCTCTTTTTCGTTTTTTACTTTTGACTCAGTGCTTGTGGCACTGTTTCAGTTACTGAGAAGTAAAATTAATTACAATTAAATAAGGTTTTTAGTTGAGTTGAAAAAAGTCAATGGCACGAGCGGGATTCGAACCCATGATCTTCGGCTTGATACGCCCCTGCTCTACCACTTGAGCTATCGTGACCTCGATCAACTCGGACGTTCAATTCAATTTTCTTTGCTATAATGAAGCTATGTGATGATAGGACCGTTTACCCCTTTTTTTTAATTTAATTTAATTTTTTTAAATTAATTTGACTATTTTGTTAATTCACTATTTTCGTGGTCCCCTCGACCAATTAATATATCTCAATCAATTAGATTAATTTTAGTTGAAATGAAAATAAAAAATTATTTCAAATTGATTGTGATATTTTGTTAATTTTATCTTAGAAACTCTGGGTTCTCAAAATTTTGTCCTTTTTCATCTCAGAGTTTGACAATTTCTTGTTCTGTTCTGAATGAATACAAATAAAATGTTAATTCGATTCTCAACTTGGGTCTGCTCAGGATTGCATTTTGATTGGCTGATTGAAGTTTTTTTTTTTTTTTTTTTTTTTTTTAAAGCCACAAGTTTTAAAGACGGTCGTTCATACTCGGACGTGCGTGTCCCACCGTCGTTTCTATAGGATGACGGGACGGTCCGTCGAATCCCGCTCTGTGCCATTGTCAGACAATATTTCTTTCTTCCTGTACGAATTTATTTTCTGACCCCGATTCGATCCGCGGTCCGTTACATTTCCTCATCGAATTGTTTAAAAAAAAAATAGAAAAATTGCACGATTATTAATTAAAGATGTTTAATTTTTAAAATAATAACAAATTAACTTCCACGCCTTGTAATAATAACAGCCTTGACCTTTTAGTCGACAGTGATCGTGTTCAAATATGAGATAAACGTTTATCAAAACGGAATCTACAAGATTAACGTCTTTATTACAATTATTTAAAAGCATTCCTTAAGAAAAAAGATAATGATAATGACCTTCAGGTGCATGAAGAGAAGATATTTATCTTTCACTTTTTTTAAATATTGGAATCTGAGGAAAATTATTAGATTTATTTGTGCAAATTTTTTATTTTTATGATTAAAAGTAAACGTAGTATTTTGTTTATTTTGATGTGTATTTTAATGAATTTCGTCTTGTTTGTTGTACTTTTTTCGTTATTTTTCTTGGTTAAGATTCTTTATTAGATTCTGAGTAGAAATGGCCGATGGTTTCATCAGGAGTAATGATCATGGTCATGATTTTTGATGTGAGCTTAACGACGTGGGCGAAATTTTGCAAGAGGTACGTTCCGGTTTGCGTACAACGTCGAACGTCATTAAAATCCACACACTTCCAGTTCACGACGTTACGATGACGGTTTTCTTTGTCGTGATGAACAGCGGGGAAAAAAATGATACGATCGGGTCCTAATAAAATTAATAGATCGTGCTCAGTGTTGAACCTTCTGTTGGAAAGAATGTCCGTGCGGGTGAAAGGAAGACGGTCGAAAAGTCCTTCCAAGGTCCATACAGCGGGCGCGTCTTTTTTTTTTTTTTTTTATTGTATTCTTCGTTTAGGAATTTTGATAGTACGCGAGATCGAAACGCGGGCTCCGCCGCTAACCTTTTTGGCCGATTTCGATTCCGTCCCGAGCGATTTCAATGTTTGCTAACCGCCTCCGTTCCCCGAAAGTAAAGAATCAAATTTCCAGATGGCCTTTAACGTACTTTTAGCTTATTTCTCTCTTCACCTCGCCCCAAATAAACTTATTGGATCACCACAGAGCCTATTGCAAATACACAGGAGTCCGGGAAGACATCGTAACAATTCTAAAATATCAAATTTTGTGAAACTGCTGCCATATTGTAAAAGGTCTCCTCCTTTTCCTGGCAGTATCTGCACATTGTTTCTTCTGTCTGTACTCCTATCAAGTGTATGTGCTTTTTTATAGGGCAATGTCCTGTCAGGGGGTCCAACCAGAAGGCTAGTTCGATTGCGGTTGCCTTCCATTAATTCTTTAGTAACTTCTGCTGATGGTCCTATGAATCTCTTGGCGTGCCTCATACCCGTGGTATTGTTCCACCAGGTTTTCCACTCATTAAGGATCCATCTTTTGGGGAAGGATGCTAAAGCCACACTAGGGCTGTGGGTCAAGAGAGTCCAAGTTTGATCTCTTTTTAGCCGACATGTCAACCTTTTTGCCTCTATGCCACAAGTGTCCTCGGAGCCATGGTCAGGTCGTTACAGTCGCTGACTTCCGTCAGGTCCTCCATGCAGTTCCGAACATTCTTAGCCTTCACCTGTGTGCTGTCTGGCTGTCAGAGAAAATGATCTTCCGCGAATACTTTTTATTTCTCTGCCGCATTGGTCAATCGCTATGATTTCAGACTGGAAAACTGTAGCATACTCACCTAGGTTTATCGTCAGTTCGGTCTTGGTATTCATCACCAAGACCCCCAACTCCCATAGGCCCTGGGATCCAATCCAAGGGCCACGCCTGTCTGAGGGTCGTTTTAACAAAAAGGCCGAAAGCCTTTAAATAACCTTGCGCGTTTTGAGTTTACTCAAGCGCGGTGTGCGGGGGTTCGCCGGGGTGTAAAAAGCGTCGCCGTCCTCTTAGATACGAACTTCCACCGGAAGTCGGCTAGCAGGAGAGTCACAGGGCTCACCGGGCCGCCGGCGGGAGACGAGAGTCGGGTTCGGTTAGCTATGAGAGCCTTTGCGCGGCGGTACCTTGTCGGTTTTAGAGCCGTAAGTAAACCAGTAGGAATTTTCCTGTAGTGGTGCTCCTTTTTCCCGTTCTGGTATCACTATTTTGTACTTCTTGATGAAGATGTACTTTGGAGTAGTGGCATCAATTGGCATACCTCGAATGGCATTTGCCTGTACATCCTCCCACAGTTCCATTGTTTATTTGCGTCTATCCTAGCAGATGGCAACAGTCTAGAACTGAAGCAGAATTTCCCTGGTGTATTCCTAGATATGGCTCGTTCTTATAACCTGAGACTGCTGTGCCATTACATTCTGAAATCCAATAAAGGTCATGTAACAAAGATCTTCAAATCATCCAGTCCGAGGAGTGCCACAGGGGTGCTCACTTGCTCCTCTACTATTCACAATTTATACGGCAGACGTACTCACACACTAAGAAACCTATGCCTGGTAACAATATGGTTTTCCTGTATCGTCATAAAGATTAATTAAAACTATTAATTACTAGAATCCAACCTCCTGCGGCGTAAAATCAAGGTTAACGAACAAAAGTCCGAAACATCCAAACCGAGAAACCCACTTTATACAGGCATACGCTTAAGTGGCATTCCTACACTTTATTAAATTTTACAGATTGCAACCAAAGGCAAATTAACTATTGAACAGACTATTCGACGTACAACCAGAACATGCTTCACACGCCTGTGTATGCGTGTGTATGTATCTTACGTATCTTATGTATCTTATATCTTACAATTATCAAATATTCATTACCATTTTTTGTTTTTAAATATGCAGTTACAAAAAATAAAAAAATGAAAGGGGAAAAATCTTCTCGAGAATTGCTTAAATTAAACATGCGCCGTTGATTAATTTATTGCATGACAAAAGTGATAAATTAAAGCAAGATTTTAAAAAATGCTAATGTTTCTGTATTTTTTTTTTAATTTATAATTTATGATCATCACAAGGTTTCCTCCTTTGAGACAGAGAGAGAGAGAAAGAGATATTGCGCGCGCGCGTGGGTGTGTGTGTGTGTGTGTGTGTGTGTGTGTGTGTGTGTGGTTGTATGTGTGAGTGGGAGGGAGTGAGAGAGATAGAGTGAGTGACAGCGGGTCAGAGACAAAGGGAGAAAACTGTTATAAAAAAATAGATGTAAAATAGATAGATAGAGATGGAGAGAGAGAGGTAGAGATAGAGAGAGAGAGAGAGTGAGAGGCAGAGATAGAGAGAGAGAGTGAGAGTGAGAGGATTAGAGATAGAGAGACAGAAAGAGAGAGAGAAAGAGAGTGAGAGTGA
>CM077109.1:14291011-14301446 GCA_039619505.1 Cimex hemipterus | reverse complement strand
TTTGTTTATGTATGTGTGCAAGTTTGTTTCCTTGTTTTTTTTTAGTTTATGCATGTGTGTCGGTATGTATTCTTGTATGTTTCTTTGTTTGTGAATGTATAAAGGTTTGTTTTCTTTGTTTTTATGTATGTTTTGGTTGCATTGCTTATTTTTCGTTTGTTCTAGATTTATGCAAGTTTGTTTTAAGTATGCTTAGTTATTTTTTATTTGTGTATATGTGTAGGTTTGTTTACTTGTTTTTTATGTATGTTTGTTTATGCTTTGTTTGTTTATGTGTGCAAGTTTGCTTGCTTGTTTTTTTTAGGTTATGTGTGTGTGTGTGTGTGTGTGAGTAGGTAGGTATGCGTGGTTGTTCTTTGTTTGTGACTGTGTAGGTTTGTTTACTTAGTTTTTATGTATGTTTTTGACTATGTTTATATTTTTGTTTGATTGTTATGTGTTTAGATTTGCTTGTTTATTTTATTGTGGGTTTGTTTGTATGTGTATGCGTAGTTTAGTCGAAATATGATTAATTATGATCCATATGAGATTTGGACGTTTGATCATCGACTATGGCACAGAAAGTAGAATAGTGAGAGTGGTGGTACGCCTTCTTTATAAGCAGAAAGATAATAATAAAAAATTGTCTGTAATGTTAATTTCATCAGAGAAAAAGAGCAAAGCGCAGTTTTACTCAGAGTATGCTGAAAAGGAATTTGCACTAGTAATGGCCTGCTCTCGGAAATTAATTATAAGCCATTTTGTACTGAACTTACGATTGTAAATCATCAAAGTGGCTTCTAATGTAAGTTAAATATTATCTTGCATTGCCTTTCGGGCCGTTGTAATAGTACTTCTGATTTCATGCCAGTCATGATTTCACAATTAAGAACCCATAGACCTCGCCGGTTGTCCTCAACTCGATTGCACGTTTAACTCGATTTTTTACGCGGGGGTTTATTTATTGCTCATCGGTATAGATTGTTTTTAATCATCGTCAAATCGCCTGGCACGGCCGTTGCAAAAGCACAGTTTAAGACCGGCGAGGAAGTGGTCCAGATTGCCCAGGGTCAGTTTTGCAACAGCTATTAATTATCCTTCAGTTTTTACAACGAGAAGAATTACATCTAGCTGTTATCGTCCCGTTTAAACTAGATGCAAAAAAATCAAGGACGACAAAAATCTATCTGCATTATTTAATATTGATATTTAACTAAGTATCATGGTTAAGATCCTGAAGGAGATTCTGCACTCGACCATCATCATTTCCTTATGATCTATACTCCGGTTTAGATAAAAACCGTACAAAAAATTTATGCTTTCACTTTTTATGCAATGCGTGTTATATTTTTACACCTTCTGAAATTTTATGTTAAGTGTGCAGCGTAACGCTTAATTCAAATTGATATATAGAATAGAATCACCATAATAGGTTTTTCAAATTTGAAAAAAATATATTTTTTAAGTTTTGGCTACTAAAACGCTTACTACGCCAACGGTTACAAATTTAGTATTGATCACATCTTGTTTACTTGTTGTTTCTGGGTAGGTTTCTTTGCTTTTTTTTGTTTTATGATGTGTGTAAGTATATTTGTTTATTTTTTTTTTGTTTGTATATGTTTGTAAGTTTGTTTGTTTTTTAGTTTATGTATGTGTGTATGGTTTTTGTTTATGAATGTGTATAGCTTTGTTTACTTGGTTTTTGCATGTTTCTCAATATGTATGCTTATTCTTTGTATGTATATGTGTGCAAGTTTGTCTCCTCCTTTTTTTCTTTTCTCTTTTTCCTACTTTTTTAAAGTTATGTGTGTGTAGATAGGTATGCTTGTTCGTTTATTGTTTGTGAATGTGTATAGCTTTCGTTTACTTGATGTTTGCTTATTTTTTGTGTGTATACAAATTTGTTTGCTTGTTGTTTGCTTTAGGTTATCTACATGTGTAGGTACGACGTATGCTTGTTTTTTTTTCTTTTTTTGTGAATGTGTATAGGCTTGTTTATTTTGGGTATGTTTACTTATTTTTTGATTGTTGTATGGTGTGTACGTGTGTTGGCTTGATTTGTTTTTTAGTTTATGTATGTGTGCAGATAGGTATGCTTGCTTATTATTTGGTTTGTGTATATGTGTAGGTTTGTTTACTTGTTTTTTGTGTATGTTTGCTTATTTTTTGTTTGTGTATATGTGTAGGTTTGTTTACTTGTTTTTTGTGTATGTTTGCTTATTTTTTTGTTTGTGTATATGTGTAGGTTTGTTTTCATGTTTTTTGTGTATGTTTGCTTATTTTTTTGTTTGTGTATATGTGTAGGTTTGTTTTCTTTTTGTTTTGTATGCTTGCTTATTTTTTGTTTGTGTATATGTGTAGGTTTGTTTTCTTGTTTTTTGTGTATGTTTGCTTATTTTTTTGTTTGTGTATATGTGTAGGTTTGTTTTCTTTTTGTTTTGTATGCTTGCTTATTTTTTGTTTGTGTATATGTGTAGTTTTTGTTTACTTGTTTTTTGTGTATGTTTGCTTATTTTTTTGTTTGTGTATATGTGTAGGTTTGTTTACTTGTTTTTTGTGTATGTTTGCTTATTTTTTTGTTTGTGTATATGTGTAGGTATAAATTTACTTGTTTTATTTTGTATGCTTGCTTATTTTTTGTTTGTGTATGTGTGCAAGTTTGTTTCCTTCTTTTTTGTTTTAGATTATGTATGTGTGTAGATAGGTATGCTTGGGCAACTTATCTATCTGCCTTATTTAATATTGATATTTAACTGAATATCATGGTTAAAATCGTGAAGCGAATCTGCACCCGACCATCATCATTTCCTTCGGTTTAGATAAAAACCGCACAAAAAAATTTATGCTTTCACTTTTTATGCAATGCACGTTATAAACGTCATATTTTTACACCTTCTGAAATTTTGTGTTCTGTGTGCATCACTTATTAGGCGTATCGCTTAGTTCAAATTTATATTTTATTTTAGAAAAAAAGTTTGTAATAAAAGGTTATTTAAGATCATTTTAAGTTATTAGTATTATTTTTTAAAAGGCTGAAATCGAAGTTTATCAGAGAGGGGAATCGACGAAAACGCTGCTTCGTTATACAATCATGAGGTGCATTGTACTCTAGGGGAAACGTGACAGGGGCCAATCTGGATCGGGGACCCTCGGGCAACGATTCCAGACTGGAAAGCCGATCGTTTGCAAAGAAATGTCATCCGTTTTCAGCAGAAGCCACTACTGGAGATCTGCCAGTTGGGAAACTGCCGATGGGACTTGGGGAAGGGGAATTCGCTCGAATTTCACAACACGCTGAAACGACCTGAACAAAATTTGCATTACAACCTGCTTTTTAAGAAAATAGAAAATCCCTTTGTGTCTACTGACCCGACTAGGCTCTGGACGTATGTAAAATCCCACAGAAATAATATAAGGGCAACGAATTGACTGGAAAATGTACAAACAGAAAAACACACAAGCAAGCAAGCACATTAATACATCATAATGAAACATGAACTACCATGTAAACATTGCATAGTGTCTGTCCATAACGATTTAAATGAAATTGACTAGTTTCGAATCTCCGTGCTTATAACCCTGACTTCGTAGAATCTTTCTACGGCCTTTCCCATACAATTAATCTCTTATCGTTTAGCTGAACGAAGAAAATATATTATTTATTGTCCCATCTTTACAAAAATAAATAGGTTTCCCACTCAAGCATCCCCCCCCCAACGCCAATGTTAAAAAATTATATCGTCTTGAAAGTTTCTAAACAAAAATTCGATTTTATTAAAAAATTGGAAAATTATTTGTTTTTAATCAGTAAAACATTTTTATTGAAGAAAAAAGCAAATACTATCAAGCAAAATTTAATTTGTTCTTGACAACCAGTTGCCTCTCCCTGCTTATAACCCTAACGTCATCTATTGTGAGAATGACCTTGTAATGTTGATTGATCAACTACTAACTTATTTGAACATTGAAAATAAAAATTTTTTCCCTTTTTTTTAATACTCGTGGAGCATAAAATATGAAGAATTCAAATTGTCTCATCTTTCCATCAACGAATTGAAAATTGGGCACGTTTGAAATGAAACTGGCTCGAAAAGAATAATATATTGCCTCACCCTGCTTATACCCTAACGTCGCACTGCTTCTAATCGAACATAAAAAAATAGACAGTTGAATTTTTTCATCTTTGCAGCAATGATTTCTTGGAACTAAGAGGAAAAATACTATTCAAACGAAAGTGACTCAACAGATATAAAGTCGTTTTTCCTGCATGAAAGACTAATGTAGTGCCGTATTGTTTAGTTTTTTCAACGAGCATAAAAAAATTACTACTTTAAATTGGTCCTTTTCAGCAATAAAGACTTTTTGGACCTGGGCGAAAACTGCTTTTTTAAATAAAACTGGCTGAAAAAGGATTAAATCTCGCCTCTCCTTCCTTACAACCCTAACGTCGTACCGTACCTAATCGTAGAATGTGTGGTGACTAGTGGCCGTTAGTCATTTTTATTATTAATCATTCAAAAAACATTTTCTTTATCTTGCCGACGTTTCGGCCTTTATTGAGATCATCTTCACGGCTCAAAGTGTTTGTAATTGTGCCATTCATGCGTGTCGTGTTGAGAGTGGGCACTTGGTTGAAATTCCGATAAGAATAAAACTGACTGAAAAAGGATTAAGTCTCGCCTCTCCTTGCTTATAACCCTAACGTCGTACCATACCTAATAATCGAGCATAAAAAAATAAACAATTTACGTAAAAATGTGTGGTGACTAGTGGCGGTTAGTCATGTTCATTCTTAGTCATTCATAAACATTTTCTTTATCTTGCCGACGTTTCGGCCTTTATTGAGATCATCTTCAGGGCTTAAAGTGTTTGTCCTCTGTGTGATTGTGCCATTCATGCGTTTCGAGTTGAGAGTGGGCACTTGGTTGAAATTCCGATTAGAATATAACTGGAAAAAAATCCTGCCTCGCTCTTCTTATTCCTTGGCAGACGCAACTGAACCTCTAAGTGTTTTAAGTTTTTAGTCGTAGGGTAAAAAAACTTAAAAATTAAAGCTCCACGGCAGGAAAGTTTTGACAAAGGAACTTGTATCCCCTCAAGTAAAAACAACGTAGGGCATTATATTTTTTTATTTCATTTGTGTTGATTTTCTGTTCTTTCCGAGTAGGTAGGTCAGAAGACTTTTTGGGTAGAAAAACAGGAAATCTTTTAAGGAACAAGCTTTATAAACCGTTGTAAATTCCCTACGGGATTAAGTTCAACGAACTTGGCTAAGTTCAACGCTTTGTCATTGATTTGCCATTCTTGACTGAGATACTTCACTTTTTAAGCATATCAAGTGATCAAAAGTCTAGTGAAAGTTTTATTAATAACTAAATTATTTGGCGAATGTTTAGAAAAAGAAGGAAAATATATCAAATTTTGGTTTTAAAGTGACTTTATCCAATGATTGTCTCTGGTCACATTGACCTCTCCTTTTTGTACAAACATGAGGGTCACACGCACCGGGCTGACAGGTGGGTCAGGGTTGATAAATTTTGATCCAACTAGGGCGACTAAGAAAAGAAGGATTCTTATTCCGAGGCACTCAAAATCTAATAAATTAAATACCAACTCTAGAACTAATCAACCGGGTACTCAATCAACCTCCCGGTTCGAAATGATCTGTTGAAACCGATTTCGAGCAGATGACTGCGCGGGCTGTCGAAATTTAGTAACTCCCGAGGATTACGTTTTACTCGGACGGGGGTCACGATGAGCACGAGAGAACATTTGTGGACCTTGAACTAGAAGACACCTCCATTGTGTTGTATAATGCCAGTATAATCAGTGAATTTTTTTTCCTTATTGGATTTTAAATACAAGACTATGTCCCGACGTTGAGAACTAACATTTCCCAATCAAAGGACAATAATCAAAAGGCGGAGATTTCTATGTTCCGTCCGAGAGTTTAAGGCGAAACTAAGGGGAGCAGGGTCGTGACTCCGG
Source organism: Cimex hemipterus (assembly GCA_039619505.1). NCBI lineage: Eukaryota > Metazoa > Arthropoda > Insecta > Hemiptera > Cimicidae > Cimex > Cimex hemipterus. Next base: position 14,295,479 of record CM077109.1, on the reverse strand, counting down.
AATGGAGCAATTGCGACCGTGATCGGAGGAAAGCAACAATGCGGACCAGCATTTATTGTATCACTTGTTCCAAAGTGCACATTAGTGTCAAACCCGCGCACTCGTACTTATCAGGTCTTTCAAAGTAGTCAAACGGCTCTTTATACGTCTGCCTATCGACGCAGATGCTCCTTTCGCCTCAATGATTCTTCTCATTAGATCGCGAGGAGAGCATCAGGCGCAATGACAAGGTGTACAGATGGCTCGAAAACAAACGAAGGAACCGGGTCAGGCGTTTTCTGTACAAGCCCAAAACATGAACAATCAAACTCATTAGGAAAGTACACTTCGGTCTTGCAAGCATGAATGCATGCCGTCAATGCACCTGCTGGCAAACAAAATCCCTCATAAGATCTGATAGCCAAGCAGCCATTAAAGCATTAACATTTAAAAGAATTACATCAAAATTAATCAGTGAATGCATCCAAAATCTCCTGAGAAAACAAAACAACCTGATGATAACTTGGGTGCCAGAGCACACAAGAATTTTGGGGGCGAGAAAGCATACCGGCCAGGAGAGAATCAGGATAGGTCCTTGGGATAACTAACACGGCAGAATGGATTCATACAAAACAAAAGGAGATATGGATAAACTCTAGAGGTGCTAGACACAGTAACCTTATGATGAAACAACCCTCACCAATACTGCCAAAATCACTGCTTCAACTGGACAGGACTAAACTCAGAGGAGTGATACAAAAACATACAACACGGCTTAATACAACGATCATCACATCTGCAGATTATGTAATGAGGAGGAAGAAACAACCTATCATATCATCTTCGAATGCGAAGCGACAGCTCAATGGAGTCACAAGTTAGCACAGAAAAACACTAGGGAATGAAATTGTACCAGCAACAGTCAATAACCTAATACTTATGAGGTTCCTTTCTGGTGATATAAACCTTCGTCAAAGTAATACGCCAAGTTTTGAAGAAGAAATGAAGTACGGTGTATGAAGAGCTATCTTCATCGTTTCTATTGTAGAATACAATTAGGCTTGGACTGTAGGGTGAACTGCCGAAGTAGTAAATCTTAGGAGAAATCCTGTTACCACGTATTTTTTAATCATTTTGTGTTTCTGAGAGATAAAAAGATAAATGAGGGAAAGAGAAAAACAAGAAAAATCATGGAGATGGGCAGAAAACAGTGGAGATAAGGTGAGAGTGAGAGATACGTGGAGAGGGGTTGAAAGAACGAGCAAGAGAATGAAAAATATGGAGCGGAAGAGAGAGATGGAAAAATAGAAACCTTGAGAGAGAATGGGAGATTGGAAAATCATGGAGATAGGCAGTAAAATTGGAAAGAAGATGAGGAGGAGAAAGAAATAGAAAGAGGAGTGTGGAGAGAGAGGAAGAGAGAAATAAGAAGAAGGAGAAGGAAGAATTACAGAAGAAAAAAGAGTGAATGAGAGAGAGAGAGAGAGAGAGAGAGAGAGAGAGAGAGAGAGAGAGAACGAGAGAGAAAAAAGACAAAATCATAGAGATAGACAGAAGACAATGGAAAGAAAGCGAGAGAGAGATCCGTGGGCAGAATAACAGAGTTAGATATAAAAACATGGAGGGATAATGGGAGAGAAAGAAGAAAAATAACTTTATTCTGTGACTGGTTTCCTCTAAGAATAAATAAATAAGAGAGGAAAAAAGACAGAGAAAAATAATTAAGATAGACAGTAGACTGTTGAGAGAATATAAGAGAAGGAGAGAGATCCATGGAGAGGGGTTAGAGAGAATTAAGAAGAAGGAGAAGGAAGGTGGACGGAAGAAAAAGAGTAAATGAGAGAGAAAGAAGACAGAGAAAAAATCATGGAGGCAGACAGTGGACTGTGGAAAAAAATGAGAGATAGAGAAATAAAACAGGAAAAATCATGGAGATAGGCAGTGAACTATTGAGAAAAGATGAGAGATAGAGAAGGAGAGCAGAAAGAGAGAGGGAGAGAGAGAGAAATAAGAAGGGAAAAATCATGGAGGAAGTCAGTGGACTGTGAAAAAAAAAATGAGAGGTAGAGAAATAAAAGAGGAAAAAATCATGGAGATAGGCAGTCAACTATTGAGAAAAGATGAGAGATAGAGAATGAGCAGAGAGAAAGAGAGAGAAATAAGACAGAGAAAAATCATGGAGATAGGCAGTGAACTATTGAGAAAAGATGAGAGATAGAGAAGGAGAGCAGAGAGAAAGAGAGAGAGAGAGAGAGAGAGAGAGAGAGAGAGAGAGAGAGAAATAAGAAGGGAAAATCATGGAGGAAGTCAGTGGACTGTGGAAAAAATTAGAGATAGAGAAATAAAACAGGAAAAAATCATAGAGATAGGCAGTGAACAGTTGGGAAAAGGTGAAAGATATAGAAGGAGAGCTGAGAGAGAGAGAGAGAGAGAGAGAGAGAGAGAGAGAGATAAGAAGGGCAAAACCATGGAGGCAGACAGTGGACTATGAAGAAAAGATGAGAGAGAGAAATAAGTCAGGGAAAAACCATGGAAATAAAAAAGAAGAGAGAGATCCATGGAGAGAGATGAGAGGACGAACAAAAGAGGGAGATAGAGAGAGAGAAATACAGAGAGCGAGAAGGAGGATGGGATGGAGAAACAAAGAAGTGAGGGAGAGAGAATCGTGAAGAGGATGGATAGTAAGAGAGAAAACAACGGAGTAGGGAAGGAATGAGATAAAGGAATGGAGGGAGAAATAGGGAAGACGAGAGCGAGAGAGTCAACCGCAAAGAGATGAAGTGAAAATGAGAGGGAGGAAGGTAAAGAGAAAAACAGAGAATGATGGAGATTCTTATTTCCTTCATTGACCCAATACACGTAATGTTTAGAATCTTATCCATCGTGTGAAACACGCAGCCCGAAAGGCGAAAATGATCGGACCACGTACGCGACATTGCCAGATGTTCAAAAGTTCACGGACAGCGTACGGTTTTAAGGGTGAAGAATTAAAAAAGAATCCATTGCGAACTTTACGTAATTGTTGAATTTGTTTTATACGTATACCATGTTGTCAGAATGTAAGAATATTTTGGCCGGTGTACTGTGAAATTGATAGAAAGATCAGGTATTGAAACTATTGGATGTGGATGTGGATGGATGGATACCAGGGACTGAGCAGTGCAGCTGTACAGCTTATTGTACTATACCCTGGCTTCATTTTTGGGGGAGGGCTCACAACAAAGAGTGAACTTGAGCTTTCGTTGTACCAGTGTTTTTCCATCGAAGAAACTCATTTTTGAAGGGGGTTGGGACCAAGTTCAGGGTCGCTGAGATCCGGTCCCGCCCCTTCCATTGATGAGTGCCGTGTCAATTTCTTTTAATTGCGGCCACCGGTCCCCTTAGGCGTCAGAAAAATTCCAGAGGCGACGGTGGGGATCGAACTCACGACCGCGGGGTCTACTAGACGAGAGTCTGACGCCTTAACCACTCGGCTGCCGCGGCCCCCCATTGAAACTATTAGCTGGGTTTCGATTTTTTTTTTTTCTCACGGTGCTTCATTGTTACCACACAACCGAAAAAATGATAAAATCGCCATTTCGATATAGCTTAAGTTAATATTTCTATTATACTTTTATGTATATTGTTTGCCATACGTGCTTGCCATAAGACCCTCGTGACTCTGCATGTGGTGCAACGATACAAAGAAAAACAATAGCAGGTTTTCTTTTCACACGGTTCACAAAGAGGGGCCAAAATTGATTTTTTCGACAGATTAAAAATAACCGTGCCTGTGATGTACTTTAAAAAGCCATTAATCATTATTTTAATACGATTGCAACATCTTTTAGTAAATTACAGCACGACTGTAACTGAATTTGCTTTAGCCTGTACGTGATCGTTTTAAGAAATTAGAATTCAGACAATGCGGAAGGTTGTTAAGCGGCATTTTAAAAAAGGTATAATGAATATTTATCGGCCTGGTAATCGATTCAAGAAGAAGAAATCAGTCCAATTTCTCATCCCGGATTAGTTTTCTCATTAAAATTGGGAATTTTAATTTCTGTTTTTAAATTTGCACGGCCTTTCCTCCCTCCTTTTATTTAATATCAGCTCGAACGCTGGAAGAGATTGCACAAATTAATTGCGAACGATCCCGCTATCCTTCGGATCTGTAAAATGAGTAAGGATTCCACCGAGGGCCCCTCCCCCATTTTATGCCAATTGCGTTATGGCTGAGATTTATTAACGAAATCGTAGACGACGGGATGCAAGTAACGAACACGCCGTCTCCTTGGGATTCTGTACACTTCCATCCGAAAGAACGTAAAAGTACGACGGAAATGATTTAAGAACCGTAGAAATTATGTAGGAATATGAACGGCGGTGAACGGCATCCACGGCAACGCTGCAAAATTTTTCCTTCTATACCATTGTACCAATGATGACAATTCTTTCTCTCTTCTCTCTCTCTCTCTCTCTCTCTCTCTCTCTCTCTCTCTCTCTCTCT
>CM077109.1:14277333-14288763 GCA_039619505.1 Cimex hemipterus | reverse complement strand
ATTTGTACTTGATGAGCCTGTAGTTGGATCATTTTTGGTCGACCAATGCTATAATTTGTTGCACTGGTGGGTGATGACCTGTAGTTGAATCATTTTTGGTCGACCTATACTTGCTATAAATTTTTCCAGCAAATACTATGATGAAGCTTGTATTGTGGTATTATAACAAAAATTATATTAGTTTCCTGTCATTTTGGATATTTGCTGGTTTCTTGCAATAGGGGTGAAAAACCAGTAATTTGATCGTTTCGTTCATTTTGCTCTGCCAGTGGTTGTTGGTTCGCCATAATTTCTTGAGATAGAGACGTGAGCCTTTAGTTTTTTCAAGAAGTAAAAATAATTTCAAAAGCCATCTCATTTTATCCTACGTCAATAATTTGCAAGGGATTTTTTTTTCCATTGTACACTGACTTACGACGGATCGCCGTGCGAAGTGTACCCGTGGCAGATGTCAATGGTTGCTGTACCAGAAACCGAGTGAACCGGAGAAACCGCCGCCAATTCACGATCACTGAATCAAGACGGGCTTATCGCCAGGACAAAAAAGCACATAATAGAATTACACTTTTGCAAATTAGGTTTTCGCTTAGATTTCATATAAAATAAAACCGAACACGAATTCTTGCGAATATCTTTCACGTCTCACGACGCCGCCGCATATCGTGATGAAAGTGTTTTAAGATGCTCTCGTTCGACAATTGATACCCTTTCAATTTCATACATAGCATCAGAGCCATGATAAACGTTTGATGTTTTTGCCGAAGAAAAGCTTGCAAAATAAATACGACTAATATTGACTGAAGGGCTTCTTAAATTACCTGCATAACTTTGAAGAGGAAGGTTGATGTTCATGGTATATTGCACATATATTTAAGACAGTTGATCCCTAAAACCGGCTTTTTAACGACTCAATTTACACAAATTAAACCGAAAATATTATTTGAATTTTTTTTTTGTAACAGAATTAGTCAAATGCGACATTTGAAATTTTTAAATGCAAATGAAAAGAATAAAGAAAATACCACTGTCAAAAAATAATAACAATGATACTATTAGCAGATGACCAATATGGACTATATGTCGCTTTGCAATAGCTATAGAAAAAAAAAGTGACATCTAGAAAACCCGTTCCTAGGCTATATAGAACTCAATACAATATCTTGGAATAGACCCAGCAGAAAAAAGTTTAATTGCAAAACACGTACTACTCGAAAAGGAAAAAAATTGTATAAATTATAAAACAGAAAAGTTAAATCTTCATTTGCAAAATTAGTTTGATCATTTTGATCCATCAATCCTCACTGGTTTGTTAAAAATTCATTGTGGTTGATAGTAATGACCTATAGTTTAATCATTTTGATCCGGTAAACCTCATTGGTTTGTTATAATTCTTTGCGATTTGTGATTATAAGCCTATAATTTGATCATTTCTGGTCATTTTTGTCTGTCAATCCTCATTTGTTTGTTATAATTTCTTGTGGTTGAAGGTCATGAAATTTTATCATTTTCATTAATTTAGTTCTGCCAATCCTCATTGGATTGTTATAATTTCTTGTGGTTGAGGGATGTGAATTTTGATCATTTTGTTCTGTCAATCCTCATTGGTTTGTTATAATTTCTTGCGTTTGGGGAAAGAGGATTATGAACCTATAATTTGGTCATTTCCAATCATTTTGGTCTGCCAACTTCTTATTGGTTTGTTAAAATTCCTTGTGGTTTGTGGTTATAAACATATAATTTGACCATTTCCAATCATTTTGGTCCCCAATCATCATTGGTTTGTTATAATTTCTTGTGGCTGGGGGTCGTCAATTTTGATCATTTTGGTCTGTCAATCCTCATTCGTTTGTTATAATTTCTTGTGGTTGGGGATTATGAACCTTTAGTTTGATCATTTCCAATCATTTCGGTTTCCCAATCCTCCTTATAATTTATTACAGTTGTAGTTGTGAATATTTCAAGCCATGATATTTAAAAAATAATAATAATAATTTTGTGTTACATACTGCTTAATGAAACATTTTTTACAGCTCATTCAGTTTTTTTTTTTTTTTTTTTTTTGTTTGTTTTTTTTAATGGCCAAAAATAGGTAAATGTAGGTTGAAGAAATAATAGTCTTATATATTTAAAAAAATAAGTCTTAATTAAACACATCTAACAATAAATTAAAACAAAAATCATAATTAACAATTATAATGTACGTCACATTTCAAAAATGAGGGTATTACCAGGCTTTCACATTTCATTTTCTATATACACAAATAAAAACAAATCATTTTTATTAACAATACAATAGATTATGTACAAATTATAAACAAAATGTAACAATGAGTTAGGTCATTTCTTAAGGAAAGGATGGCTGAGAGAAACACTAGGTGGCGTGAGACTGTCAGTTTGCACCGACAATTCTTTACTCGTGGGTTTAGCGTCGGTCTGTTTTTTTACCCCACGTTTGATCGGAGTTGAATGTTTTATCGTCGAATTTTTCGACCTGCTCCTAGAGGCGGTTCTCTCGTGTTCGTTGCTCGTCGACGACGATTCCATGCTCAGCTTGTTCCTCTCCCTGGTTTTTCTAAGCGTCGACAACGCCCAACCGATTCCCAAGCTGCGAAACACCTCTTCGATCCCGTCTGACGAGCTCTCTAGTACGCTGCACACATCTTTGTCGGTTATGAACTCGCTTTCGGAAATTGAAGAGAGTGAATTTTCCAAATTTGGCTCTTTTTCGGCTTCGTAAAAAGCGTGCAGCCTGTCGAGCTGGTTCGTTAAATCGGACAATTCAGATGATTCTTTGTTCCTTTCATTGGTAGATTTTGTTTTTACAGACATTGGTGTTTCAACTTCTTGTATCGTCGATAATTCAAACGGTCTCGGCCTTGACTCTTTTTTCCTAAAAGAATATTTTAAATTAATTTCTACAAAATAATTAGAAAAAATAAAAACCCACCTCATGAAAGGGACATCGTTTGAGCTCGAAGATTCTTCCTCCTGGGTAAGAAACGGTTTGGGGTGTAAAGAAGAAGGTACGCCTATCGAAATTCCATCCGAACTCTCTTGGGATTTATTCTCTTCGATGTAATTTTCATTGCTTAGAACGGAATCCTCGGGCGCGGGATATTGTTTATTTGTTTTCTTTTTCTCTTTAACTGTTTCCTTTATAAGGGGATAATTTGAGAGTGATTCGTCTTTAAACTCATCTGACGAATGTGTGAAAATAATATTACAGTCATCTACGATGTCTGTCAACTTTTCTATCCTTCTTACAAAAGCGTTTATCATATCTGACTGCGGTATCTCATCGGAAATGGAACTTGTATACGTCGTTTCTGTACTGTCACTACTTTTGCTAATATCTTTCACGCTTAATTTGTCGGATTTATTTATTTTATTAACAGATGAGATATCTGACAAGTTGCATATATCGCTTTGGACTGTAACGTCGCTAACACTAGATACGCCTAGTTCACTCACCGAACTTTTTGTCTTGTTTAATAGCTCAACGATGTAGTCGTGCAGTTTGGAATTTTTATTTTTTACGACTAACTTTTTGAGAACGTTGCTAAGCAGGGAATGTTGTTCAGGGCTTAGATTGGTCGGGGGGCTGTAATAAGATGTCGAACTCGATTGTTCTTTAGCCTTGCTGACCGGTGTCGATTCGTAAGCCTGTTTTTTCACAATTTTCTTGATTTTTGGTTTTTTCTCTTTTCCAGATATTCTAACGACGACTTCAACAGCATCGGAACCTGATGACTCCCGTGGTGTTGCTGAATTTTCTGTAGAAAAACTACCCCGGAATACGTTTTCTGCTTCGCTTTCAGAAACCCTGTAATTATCTCCTGAAGATGACCTCGTCGAATCGGGTTCTAGGGAAATTCTTTCAACCCGGGCTGAAGGCGATTTGTCTTTTTCTTGAGGCCAGCTTCGTCTTATTGATCTCTCGGGGGCGAACGATTCACCACAAGGTAAAGACCTTCTCGGAGAAACTGTAGACTCATGAAACAGTTGTCTTCTTGGTGAATCGTCTTTTTCTGTTGTTTCATCCTCTACTAGCCTGTTTTTGGGCAGTACAGTTCCAAAATTCTGCTCCAACGAACACGGCGATCTTTGCTTTTGATTAATAATTTCAGCCAAGCATCGTTGATTTTGTGTCGAAACATCTTTTACACTTGTAGACATTCTCTCAGAAAGACGCGATGAACTCTCTGAAGATTTTTCATACTGCGATTCGTTTTCTTGAGAAGTTTCGTGAGGCGATTCTTCCTGAAATGATGCGTCGGGTTGTTGAGGTTCCACGTGGATTTTTTCGGTTAAAGACTGTCCTTTCCTCTCTTCGATCTTTGCCGGTCGGGGGTCATAATGAGGCAGGACTCGGCCTTGGTTTTCTTCGGCTTGTGGCGCCTGCCGTTTTTTCTTAGGCAAAGGCGGTTTTTCAGCCTGATGGATGTCGGGACTTTTCGGCGCAGGTTTGGTGAATAAATTAGCTTCCATCCAGCCTGCGATTTCGTTTTCCTCGTCGGACGACTCGCTCAAACGGCTCAGGTCCCTCCGGTTGTTCGGATGGAGCAGTTTTTCCCTGTGCTTCTGAAAACGTTCGCAGAGTTCTTTGAGGCTGTCTACTGCTTTTCGTCCGTGGCTATTCTGTTTGTCAAAAAGCTTCGGACACTTTTCAGGGCTCTCTTGCAAATCTTTCAAAAGCTCTTGTAATCTATCTTCATTGTGAAATGGTTTTTTCAAAAAGCTAGAACCCTGGGAAATTACAAAACAAAAAAAGTACAAAATATAGTCACTATGTAAAAATAACAAAATTATAATAGTAGAAATTATATACCGGTGGAGCGGAAACATTTTGTATCTTTTCTTGTTTATTGATCTCAGAGATGGCACTGCACATTTGATCGAACTCTTTTTCTGTTTTCTCCCTCTGCATCGCCTCTTTTCCCCTTCTGTCCAATTTGTCCAATTTCATTTTATTGGCCATTTCAAGTTCAGCTCTCTCCGCTTTTTCCTTGTCAATTTCCACTCTCATATCCTGCACATAAAAACAAACCTATAAAAAAAAATGAAAGTTAATAAAAGGCGATTTACTTACGAAGTCGTCTCCTATGCGATTAACGCTCGTCATCGGTTGCAGGTATTCGGTTGTTTTCCGTTCGTTGTGATTGTAAAGTTTCACTTTATGGAGAGATGGTTTAGTGCTCAACTGCGACCGCGGAGGCCAGGTTGCACTCGAATCGTCGCTATCGTCGGAAAACTCTTCATCAGGAATCGTGAGGCTTCTGTTTCTTTCCCTGCTCGCCTGAAATCTACACAACTTGTTAAAACTCTCCATATTATTTATTTATTAGCTTTTAACTTACTTCAAAGGCGATGTCATTTTATGATTTGGAGATTTTAATTCAGTGCAGGTCTGAACGTCCTTTAAAGGTTTACGCGGGGAATGAACAGGGCTTGTTTCGGCGTTTTTTGTCTGTTTCTTCTTTGAAGACTTCGATACGGACTTTTTCACGGATTTTTCACTCGGTTTGGAAGGTTTTGAAAAACGCTCCACGGCGGGCGGAAGTTGAGACACCATGGTCGATCTGAGTTTCTCGACTTTGCGCGCGTACTCCAACTGATCGGCGATTTTGTTCTCTTTGTCTTTGATGGCGTCTTTTTCCTTTTTGGCCTTTTCCTCGGCGAGGGAGCCCCTCGCCCTGGCGACAGCTTGCATGACATTCTTCTGCTCTTTCAATATCAGCTTTGGATCTGGCTGAAAAAAAAAAGAAAAAAAATCTTGACTTTTGCCTGTTACTGGCTGAACATATGAATAATTTGACAACATAAACAAGATATTTCTATTTAAACAAAACAGGCCTACATAAAATGAAGTTTAAAAAAAAATTTTTAAAAAATAGTTTCTTGTCCGCTGAGAGCTTTCTCAATTTGCTCACAATAAACAATAATAAAGCCATCATGTCTGAACCCAAGTGATCGTCAAAACATCGAATCCGAACATCATCAGCTTCATCATTCTAATATTGGGTTGACCGGAAAATAATGCAGGATTTTAAGTTTTCATTAAAAAAAATCTATATCAAATATTCTGTTTACATTTACAGGATTACTCATTTGTATGAATGTCAACACTTATTAATCCTCTTCCAAATGATATTGTTTGTTTACCTCTGTAGCATTCCGCTACTTGGAAATAATTCAGTCATCCTTATAATGTCAAAGCGAGAATTTCGTACGATTTTCTTTTACGAGTTTAAACTCGGCCGAAGCGGAGCCCAAACGGCTAGAAACATTAACCAAGTCTGGGGCGAGGGTTGTGTTAATGAGTGCACTGTGCAAAGGTGGTTTAAAAAATTTCGGGAGGGAGATTTCAGCCTTGAAGATGAAGAAGGTCGTGGAAGGCCTTCCTCTCTTAATGATGATGTTCTGCGATCAGTGGTGGAAGAAAACCCCAAAACAACTGTTCGAGAACTTGCAGAGCAACTCAAAGTCAGTAAAACGACCGTCGCTGACCACCTCAAGGCGATTGGAAAAGTGGAAAAGTTTGTTGCATGACAACGCTCGACCACATGTGTCACGTGTAACGTCACAAAAATTATTGGAGCTTGGCTATGAAACTTTGCCTCACCCTCCCTACTCTCCGGACCTCTCGCCTGCTGACTACCATTTTTTTAGACACCTGGACCACTACTTACAACACATAATATTCAAAAATCAAACGGAACTGGAAAATGCATTTATTGACTTTATCAATTCTAAAAATTCTGAATTCTACTCAGACGGAATTAATAAGTTACCAACACGTTGGGAGAAATGTATTGAGAGTATGGGAAATTATTTTGATTAAAGAACATTGCTTTAAAGTAACTAGTTTCTTTTTTTTTGTTTAATACCAAAATCCTGCATTATTTTCCGGACAACCCAATAGTAAGGAGTGCACAAAAAACGCTCACTATAATGGATGTGTAAATATACAGATGAAATCATCATCATCAAGTAATGAAAGAATACTCATGGAATGAAAGAAAACTCTCTTAATATTAACAGGTTTTTGCCATTACAGTTGAACTACTATGATCACGGTAAGATCATATTCTGCAAGGAAACAAAAGAAACATTGATACATTTACTCTAAGAGTAATTGTATAGAGGTGTCAGTGGCCACAAGAGTTGACACAGAGCTCATCACTGTAAGGTAAAGGTCCTGGGTTCGAATCCAACAGCCCCAGTATACTTACCCGACATACAAATGGGGTTTAAGTATAACGGGGTTTAGTATACAAATTTTTCCTGAAAGTTCATTCGCAATTTTGAACTGTTTGTTGTATTTGTTTTCTTCAGCAAAATCGGCAGACATTTTAAAAATCTAGACGTTTGTGAACAGATTCTGCGAAGCAGCTGAAGAAGCTGTCGGACTGTGAAGCATGGGAAATAATTCTATCAATAAAAATAAAAATGTCGCGAAGCAATCAGGACTCTTTTTTTGTTTTTGACAATTTCGAATGTTTAAAATTTTACTTTTCTTGGGGTCAGCAAACTCAGTAAATACCTGAAAAGTATGGGATGCGAAATAAATGCAGATTTTCTTTTTCACTTCACTTTTAATATCAATTGTATAAACAAATTCAATATTTTTCATGGTGTACTTGACCAATTAAATAAGGTTTTTTAGTTGTGATAAAAAAAAGTCAATGTCAAGAGGTGGATTCGAACCCACGACCTTCGGCTTGATGTCGCTACTCTACCACTTGAGCTATCGTGACTTCGATCCATTCAGACACTAACTTCCTCCATCTCGACCCCACCTTTTGAATTTTCCTTCCTTTTTGCTATTTTTCAAATGTCGTGTAATCTATTTGATTTTAGGCGACAAATGACACAACATTTCAAAAAAATGGCAAAAGGGGTGGAAAATCCGAAAGGTGGGGCTGAAATGGGAAGATAGTTCCTGAGTGGATCGAAGTCACAACCACTCCAACGGTAGAGCAACGGCGTATCAAGCCGAATGTCGTGCGTTCGAATCCCACTCGTGACACTGACTTTTTTTTATCTCGACTAAAAACCTTAATTAATTGTATACACAAAAATAATCCATTATGCTAAGAGGTACACATAATTCACTGTTTTCGTAGTCCGTTCGACCAATTAATATATCACAATTAATTATGGTTTTTAGTTGAGATGAAAAAAAAGTTAATGGGACGAGAGGGAAACTCGTAAGGTGAGGTTGAGATGGGGAGTTGATGTCCGAGAGGATCGAGGTCATGATAGCTCAGGTGGTAGAGCAGCGGCGTATCTAGCCGAAGGTCGTGGGTTCGAATCCCTCTCGTGCCATTAACTTTTTTTCATCTCAACTAAAAACCGTAATTAATTGTGGTACACATAATTTTAAAGCCTATTTATCATGCTTTCTTTCTCTTACAACCCTTAAGTTTTATATGTTATGTAATTAAACATTCAATTCAAATACAGCGCCTCCAAAAAAAATTACGTATAAAAGGGATTTTCTGCGAATTTATTTCCATGAATTTAAACTTGGTAAGTACAACGCAAACTGCTCGAAATATTAACGACATTCGGAGGCATGTATAGGGGGTCGCAATGTCTTTATACAAAGATCATGCGCACCTGGCACATAGGCCGTATCACACATTTAGTTTCTCAAGTTAGGACTAATTTGTTGACAATTTTGAATGATTAATGCTTTAATTAGCAAACTAAGTAGACATCCAAAAGGTATGGACATCTGTGAACACATTCTGCAAAGCAGGGGAAAATGTTTTGGCAGTAAAAACAAAACTATGACGGGCAATCAGGATATTTTAGTTTATTGGCAATTCTGAATGCTTAACGCATTACTTTTATTGCATCAGGAAACTAAAAAGACATACAAAATGGACCCTGTGTATACAGCATATGCAGATTGTGCAAAGCTATCAGACTGCAATGACAATAATAACAAAACTAAGGTGGATAATCAAGGTTGTACACTCATGCCAGTTCATACCTGCTGAATTTTTACAGAAAAATTAAATATACCTGCAAAGAAGCAGACTGATGAGCAGACCCGACAGACTGGAGGCATTTGTCGAATTCCTGCTTGAGGTGTTCAAGCTGCTTCTTCTTCCAGTCTTCCTTCTCCTGCTGCCTCTTCTCCTCTTCCTCTTTCTCTATGGCTTTTATCTCTACCGACACTTTCTTCCTCACCTTGCCGGCTATGTCCCTGGACTGCTGTCTGACCTGCTGCAGTCGCAGCTTCCTCCGTCGTTCGAACTCCTTCTTTTTGGCCTGTTCGACGTCCACGAGCAAGATCTTGCTCCGGTTGATGGTCACCGGGTCGGTCTTCACCGACACGCGTACCGACATTTTTCAATCATCTGCCAATCATCGTTGATGAGTTATAGAATCACTCCAGACTAATAGAAACCGTTAACTTTTAAAAAATCAAAATTATAGGAAGGTTAAAGTGTCTCTCTATCTGGAGACAATCGATTAAACAATAAAACTCGATTTTCTTCTATAAAGATCGAAACATGTCTAAAGAATAATAAAGTAAATGAAATTTTATTTCAACTGATAAAAACTTAAAAATAATTACAATTTCATATTTAAAAAGATTCCTGAGTTTTATAAAAAAAAAAGCCATCGTTTTGATAAAATAATCGATTTTAGCTTTTCAACAAAAGATAAGAATTGATATCAAAGTTGCTATTTTAGAAGTTATGTTTTGATTTTTAAAAAACCATCAATAATTGTTTTACTATTGATATGGAGACTTATTTAGTACAAAAGGTACATTTTCAATAAATTTAGTGAACTTAATGTGTGAAAAGTAAAAATCATCAAAGAATTGATATATTTTATATTTCTGCTTTTATAAACCGGTCAACTGTGTTTGGCTTTGTTGACAGTACATTCATATATGTTAATTTTAACTCTTTCATATTCTTAAATTTAACGATAGGTTAATAATTGTGCTACCGTTGCAGGTGCCAGCGACTTTATTGTACATTCCAGACTTCATAAATGAGACGGAAGAGAGTTATCTCGTCGACAAGGTGATCAATGCGCCGAAGCCGAAGTGGACGTATCTGAGCAATCGCCGTCTTCAGAACTGGGGAGGGCTGCCCCTTCCGAAGGGCATGATTACAGAGCCGTTGCCCGATTGGCTCAAGTTCTACGTAGACAGGGTGAACGAGTTGGGCGTATTTGAGAACAACGTTAAAGCGAATCATGTCCTCGTCAACGAGTACCTACCGGGCCAGGGGATTATGGTTGGTCCCTGAAACCAAGTTGTTCGTCAAAGAAAAAACTCAACTTTCTTTTTCCAGCCTCATGAAGATGGCCCTTTGTTTTACCCGACGATCGTTACGATTAACTGTGGTTCTCATACCGTTTTAAAATTCCAAAAGAAACGACATGATGAAGTATGTTGTCACCATTGTTAGATAAAACTTTCCCTTTGCTAATTTTTTTTTTTCCTCAGGACAAGAAAGAATCAGAAAAGCCTATTTCGATGTTTTTAGAACCGAGGAGTTTGATTATCGTTAAAGACAACATGTACCAAAACTACCTACACTCGATTGAAGAAAAATACGAGGATAAGATAGACGATTCGATTGTAAATGCTGATTTAATTAAGCACAAAAAAGGTGAAAAGGTCACAAGACAGACCAGGATATCTTTTACAATAAGGAACGTACCGAAAATTTGTAAATTCAAGCTCAATATTTTTAAATAAAAATTTGTTTGCATTTTTGTAATCGAACTTTTACTTTACTACTACTATATTAAACTTACTTGTAAGTAATCTTTTTTTGTATTAAAAAAATTTTTGTAAGCTTTTCAGTATTTTTACATTAGCTTACAGTTTTCGTAATTCAGATCATAAACGACAAAACGAGGATAAAAAAATAACAACACAAGCGACAAACCAAAAAGATACCTAAAAAGTAAAAAAAAAAAGTTGAAAAGGCTTACAAATTTTTATAATGCAGTTGAGAAATAAGCAACAAAAAAGGAGCAAAAAATAACTACATGAGTGACAAGCCAAAAAGATACCTACAAAGTAAAAAAAAAGTTGGAAAACTTACAAATTTTTATAATGCAGTTGTGAAATAAACAACAAAAAAGGAGCAAAAAATAACTACATGAGTTACAAGCCAAAAAGATACCTAAAAAGTAAAAAAAAAGTTGAAAAAGCTTACAAATTTTTATAGTGCAGTTGTGAAATAAAGAACAAAAAATAACTACATGAGTGACAAGCCAAAAAGTTACCCACAAAGTAAAAAAAAAGTTGAAAAAGCTTACAAATTTTTATAATACAGTTGTGAAATAAGCAACAAAAAATAACTACATGAGTGACAAGCCAAAAAGATACCTACAAAGTAAAAAAAAAAAAAAAATTGAAAAAGCTTACAAATTTTTAGAATGCCG
>CM077109.1:14249632-14262333 GCA_039619505.1 Cimex hemipterus | reverse complement strand
GTTCATACTAGCCGCCCTCCGACTGAAATAATTTATTAATATTATTATTTAAATTATATAATTATAATAAATTAACTCCATTACCTTATAACACTTAGGCTGTCATTTTCAGTGACTAAAAGTTTAGGCGGCCTTCTGTGCCTTGATGCAAGCCAGCTGAACATGTCGTATTTGTGATGTGAATGCTTGACCCTTTCCGTCCTCGCACATCCGGAGGCGTTTTCTTTTGAGACTTTGGACATTTCCTGTTCCAAAGCGGAAAGTTTCCGTTTGTGATAGATAGGCTTGTATTTAGAGCAGCCGCTTATTCCAGGCAGCTGTTCCAAAATGTATTTGACGCTGTTGTTCCCCAGGCCCATCATCTTTTTGAGCATGGAGTTCGGGCTGGGAAACGGATTTTGGCTCAACAGCGGAAGCCCCTTCGCCTCTCTTGCTCTCTGCACAGTCTCGAACACTTTCTCCCATGCTGACTGTATATCGCTTGTACAATAAGAAAATCCATCTTCTGAAGTTATTTCGTAAGTTATTTTAGGCTCTTCTTGCACAATCTTTCTTTTCGACGGATTCTCGGGTTTTTTGGGTTTGACCCTTTCAACGTTTTTGTTAACTGCTGTTTTGACTACAGCAATTTGCTCTGGTGCTTTATCCACTTCCATCGGTTCGCCGTGCGGTTTTGGCTTCGGCGGAGGCTGAGGGAGAGCAAGTAATGGCTTTTGTTCAACTTTGCCTTGTTGTAGCGGTTGTTCTATCTTCTTTCCTTCCTGGATCGGTTTCAGTAAAGGCATTTTATTCACTTTGTTGCAGATATTCTGAGATATTCTTTTCACAACTACAGGAGCTACGGCTTGTTGGGGTTTTTCCTTGTGGATCGCAGAAGAATGTGGAAGATCAATTTTGATTTGGTTCAACTTCAGTATCTGATTTTCTAAGTTAGGCTTCGGTGGGATGTATGGTTGTAGCTGTTGGGACGAAACAGTCGCAGAATCGATAATAGGGTTCACCGTTACCTCTTTGAGCTGTGTCTGCGGCTTTGTAATAGGTTCGATGACTATAGTCTCTTGAGTGGAATTTATCATTTTTACACCATCGATTTCTTTTTGCTCGTGAATAATCTGCCTAGTGACTGTCTGATACGATACGTTTTTATTGACTTTATACGATTCCTGATAATTGACTTGATAATTGTTCCAAGGGGTTTGCGGCGAGCTTTGCATGATGTTAGGCACGCAGTTGTTCACGACTTGAGGGTTTGCGTTTACAACGACGTAGCTCTGCGGGACGTCAATTACGGGTTTCGTAGCTTGAAAAACCTGCGTAGTGGTCGCTGAGTAACTACTAGCAAGCATGCCAGGCACTGAACCAGATATAAACTGACTCGAGCTCATTACTGTATTGCTCACGACTGTTTCCATACCGACGATCATGGGTTGGTTCGAAATGTACACGTTATTCTGCTGTGGGTAGACGTTATTTTGTTGTGGATAAACATCTAAAGGAGGATTCGGATTGTTAAGGACAATCTGATCGACTCCGTTAGTTATTATTGTTCCGACGACAGTCGGCACGGTTTGAACCACCTGCTGTTGAATCGGTTGTTGTATGTGGTAAGTCGGCGTCTGTGAATCGACCGTGATGTACTGAACGCCCGGTTGCGACTGTTGTTGGTAAGGCATGTAAGTCGGCATTTCTGTTTGTACAGGTTGCAAAATTATAGCGGATTGAGTATTCTGAATGCCGATTTGTTTAGGCTGTTCGACTTGAACGTATGAAGGGTTTACTTCGACATTCTGAGGACGTGAGGCTTGGCACGGGACCTGAACGTCGTTTTGCTGATAAGTCGCATCTTGTGTCTTCTCCTCTTCGCTCGAATCGCTTTCTGTACTCGACAAGTAATCCGAACAAGTTGGCAAATGCCTTTCATAGCCTACGCTTGAACGGTAAGTCCTTCGACAACGAGTACATTTAACAGGTTCTTCGTTTTCATTGCAATTTTGCATGTTTATATCAGTCGAGTCGTTCGACTGATCACTTTCGCTGAAATCCATAGCACCGTCAACCTGCAACAGATTGTGCGTTTTCCAGTAGTCTTTTCCCCTTTCTAAATAGTTTTCTTGCTTGTCCACTTTGTTCGAGAAGTTAATGCCCTTAAAATAGGAACTCGGTTTCTTTATATCTAACGAGGAACAGTATTTAAAATTAGATTTTGAGTCTTTCATCATGGGCTTTTTTGATAAAACTGACGTCTCGCCCAGGTCCAATTTGTCATCGTCGAAATTCATTTTGGTGAAAATGTCATGCATCGATATTCTATCGAGGAGGTCGTGCGGTAAATCTTCGAAAATCGCCTCTTTTAACTCGGGCGGTAGAAGATCGGCCGTTTGCTGATCCGTGTTATCATCGTCCTTGGAGCAGACAGTATCTATGAGGAAAGAGACGACAGTTTTTACAACTTTGTCGTCTTTCGCGTCGAAAGTGTTCACCTCTTCGACAGGAGACGGCGGCGGCGTGAATTCCAAAGAATGATCCAGAGTATAATTCGTCTCGTTTTCAAAGCAATATTCATCGCTAGACTTGGTCAATTTGGTCTTAATATGATACGGTACGATTTTCCACGGTTCTTTCGCCGACCAGTACAGCCTAGTGCAATTATAGTCGCAGGGTAAAATAAAATCCATTAAATCTGAATATTCCGGTAAGAGTTCGCCTACACAATTAATCGCCAGGGCTCCAATGTACAACTTGACTTCATTGTACAGAACGTCTTTTTTCTTTTTATGATCCAATTCTACATAAACAGACCTAGAAATAGAAAAATCTTCTTCCCTCCTTTGAGCCTTATTTACGACCAAACTACCATGATTTTTACAATAAACTTCCATGTTTTCTAAGAAAATACAATTTGCTGTCAAGGCGCAAGAGAAGTGGTAAGCGTACGGGCAGCTTTTAGCACAGCAGCCGACGCTAGCTCCTTTTTTATCACAGCCGAAACACCTGATTAGTCTCCCCCTCGAAATGGCGCTGTGCACGTTCTGCAACGAACCGTCGATCTCTTCGAATACTTCGCTAGACCACAGGGCGCAGTTGACGTGAACCCATTCGTTCTGACCGCAGTACAACAGCCTGCCTTCCCTCTTGGGATGGCCTTCGCCGACCGATTTACACAACATGCAAAACCTCGTGTCCTGTATTTTTAATCCAATGTAGTAATAATCCGGTTCGTGTGTAAGAAGTTTTTTAAGGGAATCGTTCAGTTTGGCTTTTTTCGGAGAATCTGCGTCAACACTTTTCCGCCTCTCCTTTAAATCGTTTAACGAAGAATCTAAATCTTGAATCGAAGTGTCCAACCCGTCTTCTTTTATACTGGGGTCGTACCAAGGAAATACTTGTTTTAATGATTTCCGATAAAGCTTAGTCAATTCTGTCTCGCCGATTTCCCCGATGACTTTTTCCATGTCGTTGTTAAAATCTACGACTGATGAATATTCATCACTGGACGCTTTATGTTTAATACCCATTAAACTTAAACTCTGATGTGATGAATTATACAAATTGCAGGTACATTTTTTTTCTTGCAATTCTTGAGGAACTGATGGTAAGCTTTCAGCGTCGCTTTTTAAAACTGTGATGTCACTTTTAAACGCAATACTAAGTAAATTGTTACTTGCTTTGACGTTTTCATCGTTTAAATGAGGTTGTTCTTTTTCGCTGACTAGATCCAAAAACCCGGTTTTGACAGTTTTCAAACTCTCCTCGTCGTCTTTAGTGAGCTTCGGTGTTAGAAGTCCGAGGTCCGAGTTCTTATCGTCGATTGTAGGTGTCGGGCTGTCGTTTCCAGAGAGATAGGGCTTTTCTGAAATATCGTTCTGAGGAGCGAGATTTCTCAGGTGGATCGGCTTCCGGTGGATGTCCTGGCAGTCGCAGACCCTCTTCTTAGGGCTTGCTTTTACAAGAGAGCACAGAAGACGGTTTTTGCTTAATGATTTTATTACATTCAAATAACCGGCTTTTAAATCGGCATCGACAGCCCTTAGCCAAAACGGCGGGGGCTCTTTACAACAAAGCCTGTAAACAAAAAACACAATAAAACAGAAAAACTTTTACTAAAACAGGAAAATAAAACCTTACCTGCAGATAAATTCAATTGAAGATGGCAAGTAACTCAAAACTTGGTATTTTTCATTCGAAAGTCCTTCACATTTTGCATGTATCCAACTATTACATTTAGCACATTCCATCATCTATAAAATTCAATTGGAACGATAAAAAAAAAAGTTAAAAGTACAAATCTAAAAAAAAAAAAATTAATTTACTTTGGTACTATAGTCATTGTCATCATAACACCTTTGGCAAAGCGGGCAGTAACTGCCTTGCTTCCTCAGCTTGAAACACGCTTTGCAAAGAGGCATATTTCCGACAAATACATGCACGGTTGGATCATTGCAGCTCTTGCAGTACAGGCAAGAAGGGCAGACCTAAAAATATAATAAAAAAAAAAATAAAAAAAATACAAATAAAAAAATAATAAAAAAAATTCATACACTTACCCAACTTTCAGATATGTTTGCTCTTCCCTGCGGCATGCAGCTTGTGTGGTAGTTCTTGAAACATTTCGTGCAAGTAAGCTGCGCGCCCGATTTGAGGCATATCTCGCACTGGCTGCACCTCGGGCAAAGCCAGTCGATCTTCCACCACTCGATTTCCTTTTTGGCAAAGCGCAAAGTGGCCACGCAAAAAGTGTGGTAAGGCTCGCAGCAACTCGCGCAATGTATTAACTAAAATACCGGGTCGAGGGAAGAAAAATCAATAAAAAATAAAATTTTTTTTAATAAAAGAATTTCAAAATGTACCTTTTCGAAACCAGCGCTCCCGCAGAGAAAACAGAGGGCCTGGGTTTTCAAAGGGCTGCAGGCGAGAAGGGGAAATCCCATCTGGGCGACTTCGTCGGGGTCGTAGCTCTCCCAAAAGTCGATGGAAACTTTCGCGAAACGCTTCTCCGACTCGTGCCTCTCGATTCCGTCGAGAAGGTCGCAGTTGTCTCTTCCGAGGTCCTGCAGCATTCTCGCCTGAAAACGATGAAAGTTAATCAAATAGAAACCTTTGGAAAAATTTTGAAAAACAAAATGGCGAAAAATTACAATCGGCCTGTCTGGATCCTTTTCCTTAGGGTCAGCTTTGCTCTGGACTTGTTCGGATTTGTGTTGAAACAATTCTTCCTTCTGTGGCTTTTCAGGGACAAGTGTTACTTCTTGTTCAATCCTGAAAAACAAAAACATATTTTATCAAATAACGGTTAATTTCATATGCAGTTTAACATGTATTATCTGAAAAAATACTTTATGTTTTTAATTATAGTATTTTTGATTAAGGTTTTTAGTTGGGATAAAGAAGTCAATGGCAAGAGCGGGATTCGAAAAATGGCAAAAAGGAGGGAAATTCAAAAATTTCCGGGTGGATCGAAGTCACGATAGATCAAGTGGTAGAGCAGCGGTGAATTGAGTCGAAGGTCAGGGTTCGAATACTGCTAGTGACACTTGACTTTTTATCTCAACTAAATACCTAAATTAATTGAAAGATTGGTCAAGCAGATCACAAAAAAACTAGTGACGTTAATAAATTAAAATGAAGCATATCTTCCCTAAAGCTCTCTGTCGTCATTTCATTCGGCGCCAAGCATCCAATCTGATTACACGACATTTAAAAATTGGCAAAAAGGTGCGAAAATTGAAAAGGTGCGTTTCATGTGGGAAGTTGGTGTCCGAGTGGATTGAAGTCACGACATCTCAAGTGGTAGAGCAGCGGCGTATCAAGCCGAAGGTCGTGGGTTCGAATCCAACTCATGCCATTCACTTTCTTATCTCAACTAAAAACCTTAATTAATTGTAATATATTAATTGATCAAGTGGGCCACAGAATTAGTGAATTATTGATTAAATACAAAATTAGTGACTTAGAAGGGTCAATCAAAAATTTACTGATGGGCACCCCTCAGCCAATTGTGCCCAAACCTCGTGACCAATTTTTCATCAGAAAAATGCTTTTGAAGATCCTATCCATAGAAAATTTTTAAAAATTTTATACCTTGATGAACCAAAGCTTATAGCTTTGAAATTTAAAAAAAAAAAGTTAAAATATGTAAAAATGATCGTACCTTATTTCTGGAATTTTTCTTTCCATTTCAACCTTTCTCTCTTCTACTTCTTGACCAGCCGGACCTATAAAATCGACGTAAACAAACACAATTTTAATACACAATATTATTCAGCAAACCACGTATTTCTCCAATCTAATAAAAACACAACTTAAAACTAAAAACAAACGACTCGATTTTGTATAGAAAAAATTTATTGTACTTTTTTGAATTCGTGGGGCGAGTTTGGCTGAGGATTGACCGAGGACGAGTGATGCACTCCGGCAGACGTGCTTCACCCTCGGGCCAGCCGGCGTCATCTTTGGTTTGCCCTTCTGTTTGAAATCGGGCTCTCGGAAAATTTTCAAACCTGCGCAAAGCAAAATAAACCAATAAGAGATATTTTACGCGTATTTTCCATTATAGAAACATACCCGTTTTTCTTTTCTCGTTTACATCTTTGACGGTCGAGTCCAAAAGAAGTTTTTCGCTTAAACTATCTGGCCATTTTGTAACCTAAAATAAATTTTTATTTTTGATTTATAAATATTTTGACGTTAATTTATAAACTTACAAGGTTGTCAAAAAGGCTAGTTTTTTTAGATATTTCGGCTGGCAAATAAGAAGCCAGTCGTTTGGTCAGCTGAGGTGGAAGTTTGAAAGAGCGTAGGCAAAGATTTAACCAACATCCTTGACACCTTGTGTGTTCTTTCACCTGCGGCTCGGTTGAAAAGGGTTGAGTCACAAGAGCTGAGTACCTTATGGAACAATTTCCTTCGAACAAAACAAAAAACATTATAAACCCTTGTTTTATAAGGGTAAAATTTGTTCGTTACCTGTCCCAGAGTCGCAGATAAATTTATCGATAAGTTTGTCCTTTTCTTTCCTGATTATTTTGATGATGAACCTACGACAGGGGTCGCATGAGAAGATGCCGAACTTCCTAGCTTGCCTGTAGGATTTACAAGGCCTTGTAGTGCCGCAAACGCCGCAGACAACTTTTGTAGGATGCGCCTGTTCTCCGACTTGGACAATCGAAGAACCGCCGGACGATGAAAATGGGCCTTCGATCGTCACAGATTGTGATTTGATGTTAAGCATCGGCTTTCTGAGTATGCATTTAGGTTCGTTTTTCTCCGATGCGTCTCCGTTGGCCAAGCGCTGTTTCTTGCTGCCGTCTTCGTCCGGCGTTTCGTTTTGAAAAAATCGCTTGTTCGGTTTTATAACGCGGGATGAGTGGACGCTCCGAGTCGGAAGGACGAACTTGACTGGACTGCTAGCAGGCTTTTCGTCCTTTTTGACCTCTTTTTTGGGCTTTTCTTCTTTTTTCGACTTTGGCTTCTCCTTCTGAGGGTTTTCCTCTGGTTGTTTAACGACGGGAACGACTTCCTTGCGATCGACAACATCTACAATGGCATCCTCGTCGGTTTTTTTAATTTTTCTTTTCTTGTTCGGCTTAGATTTTTCAGACCCTCTTTTCTTCGACAAGGCGATTTCGTGTGGGCTGAATCCATGGAAAGAAGAGCCCTGTAATAAACAGGACAATCTTAGAATGAATTTCATTTATATGAATGTACAAACGCAACAGAAGCTTTCAGAAAAATATTCAGCCCTTAATCTTCAAATGATGATGATGAAGTAGAAAAATTAACCATCAAGGAACTACTACAGGCAAAAATGTTGAAACAGTGAAAATCAGCGAGGGTAAGCATGTATCAGGTTTCTCAAGAACGCAATTTTTTTTTTTTGTCTCTCTTAACATTAATTATAATGCCTTAATTATAAATTTATTGGGTGACATTTCAGGTCTTAATACCATGTCCATAACGAAGATGAGAAAACAGAAAAAAAAAATCAGTTTATGTTGTCAATTCAAAACTCTAAAAACATTAAATAATTTTGATCTTTTTTTAATTTTAAATTAAATTTCTTAGTTGATAAGAAGAAAAAAATTGTCAAAGGAGGGAAAATTCAAAGGTGAGGTTGAGATAGGAATTTATTGTCCGAAATCACGATAGCTCAAGTGGTAGAGCAGCGGCGTATCGAGCCAAAGGTCGTGGGTTCGAATCCCACTCGTGATACCGACTTTTCATCTTAACCAAGATGTTACACAAAAATTATATTAAATATAATTTAAAATTAATTGAAATATACAATATGGTCAATTGGACCACTAAAACAAATTGATTAAATAAGATTTGTAAAAAAATCGGTGAAAATAGATCTTGTCAGTTATTTTTTTCAAATATAATTTATTGCTTTGATTGTCACCGTTGTGGCCAGTTTAGGCTCGTGATCCTAATAAAGATGAGGAAAGATGAAAAGTGCAAATCTGTTTACTAAATTTATGTTTTAATGGTCTAATTGACCATAATATTTCAATTAATTATTCTTTTTTTGCAAGGTTTGTGTGAGATGAAAAAATGGCCGAAAAAGGGAAAATTTGAAAGGTTCAGATGGGAAGTTGGTGTCCGAGCGGACCAAAGTAATGATAGCTCAAGTGGTAGGGCAACGGCGTATCAAGCCGAAGGTCGTGGGTTCGAATCCCGCTTGTGACGTCGACTTTTTTTTAATCACAAATAAAAACTTTAATCAACTGAAAATAATTTAATTGGTCAAGTGCACCATAAAACTTAATAAAATGTAATAAACAAAATCAAGTATAATTCACTAAAGCTCTCCGTGGCAATTTCATAATTCGCCGAGAATCAAACGGATTACACATTTGAAAACTGGCAAAAAAGGAGGGGAAAATTCAAAAGGTGGCGTTGAGACGGGAAGTTGGAGTCCGAGCGGATCGAGGTCACGATAGCTCGAGTGGTAGAACAGCGGTTTATCTAGCCGAAGGTCGTGGGTTCGGATCCCACTCATAACACTGACTTTTTCATTTCAACCAAAACATTACATAAAGAATTGAAATAATTAATATGGTCAATTTGACCACTAAAACACAAATGGACTAAATACGATTTGTAATTAATCAATGAAAATAGATCTTGTAAATCATTTTTGTGTAGTAAAATTTATTGTTTTTATTACTAAATAAATTTAATTTCTTATTTTTTTATACCAAGGTGGCAGCTTTGTCACCATTTTTGACCCAACGATTCTAACGGAGATGAGGAAAGAAAAAATGCGCTAGTCAGTTTATTAAATTTCTGTTTTAATATTTAACCAATTTCTGCGTTAACAGTCCAATTGACCGTATTATTTCAATTAGTTATTCCTTTTATGTGAGATGAAAAAAATGGCCAAACAAGGGAAAGTTCAAACTGTTGTACACTGAGTCGATGAGTAGGTGTCCGAGTGGATCGAAGTCAGGATAGCTGAAGTAGTAGGGTAACGGCGTATCTAACCGAAGGTCGTGGGTTTGAATCCCGCTCGTGACACTTTTTCATCACAACCAACTTAAAAAAAAACAATAAATATGGACAATTAGGGCACTAGATGGACACATTAGACACATAAATGGATTTGATAGGATTTGTAAATTAATGAAAATAGTTTAATCTGTCCCAAGATGCTGAGGGAAAATTCGTTAATGTTGTTTTGATACAGGAACGAACAGAAAACGATTTTAAAAGGATGATATATCAAAGAAACTTTTAGAATATTTGGTCTTCTTTTTTAATAAATTTTGTTCAAAGTAAATTAAAATGGTTAACAATGATGTGGTTTTTTTATATTAAAAAAAAAATTTTCTCTTAAGAATATTTGTTTTTGTTATTAAATACGATTTAACATTTAAAACGTATACAGAGGTGTCAGGTTATGTTGCCATTTTAGACTTTACTTAACAAAGATGAGAAAACGGAAAAAGTAATGGGCGCGAGTCAGGTTATGTTGACAATAGACTTTCCAGAACAAATATTAAACAATTTTTCTTCTTTTTTTTATTATATTTTAATTGAGTTATTGGATTTTAAATGAAATGTAGGCATGACCTTTGCGACACAGAGTTATGACAGTACGCTGTCAAGTCGAGAATTGTCAAAATGTTGACAATAAGGAAAAAAAGAAAGGAGGGATTTAAAGGTTGTTGATTTTAATGTCCTGATTAAATTTGTTGTTTTTGGTTTGTTAAACTGACGAAGAACTAGTACAAAAATGGCAAACAGGATGTAAAAAGAGTAAAAAAGACGGGAGTCAGGTTATGTTGTCATTAGACATCGGGTGTATTTATGAAGGGGAAAATGTGTTGAATGGAGGTTTTAATGTGACGAACCTCGTCCTCGTCGTCGGAGAAGAGGATGCTGAAGACGGAGAGCTTGCAGTAGGCCTCATCCGCGGCTCTCCGTCCGTCGAAATCGTCGCAGTCCTGGGCCGAGTGCCGCCTCCGCCTCTGGCTCGACTTGCCCGGCCTGCCGGGGAACCTGTATTTGACCATGGCCCGGGTCGGGTGAGGGGCCGGGTCCGAGATCCGGTCGCCGTCTCGCTAAACGCCCGGGGTCGTCGGGGAAGCCGGGGCCGCAGACTTTTTACGGGACAAGGACAAGGAAAACTCCGTAGTTGTGGTCGAACGTCGCGATCCACGATGGCCAACCTCAGCGCGCCGAGTGAATCGGGCGGGAAAAACGGCAAAGCGGCCCGGACAGGCCGGGAACAGCTGTTCCCCCTCCGTAAAGCCCCCGCGCGTCCCGTAACACTTTTTCCTCCGTTTTCAAATTTCAAACTGTACCGGACGAAAATAATACAAAACACAATTTTACCCATTTCTTACTTCAATTTTTAAATGAAATCTTTCAAAAAATGAAATGTTTTTTCAAAGACGTCTGAATCAGGACCGGAATAACAATAAAACACTTCATGACATTTCATCAAAGTTCAAACAGTATTTCACCCATTTAACTTCACCAACTTAATTATTTCTTTGATAAGTTAATTTCATTTTCGCAATTACACTAAACCTTAAAAATGGGCGAAACTTTCCATCTGAGACGATTAACAACCATCAATCATACCAACCTTAAAAATATTACTCCATACAAGTTTAGCAATCATAATTGACCTTATTAATTATTTCAATTAATTAATCTTTTTATCTAAAGTTTTAGCTGAAAAAGTTAGAATAACGAGTGGGATCTGAATCCTCCAGGATATTCCTCATCCCACTCGTGGCACTAAGTTTTTCATCTCAGCCAAGCTCTTAAAAATATAAAGACAAATTTACTTTTATTAACAAATGTTTAAAAGTTTAGTTTAGGGTTGAGTTTTTCTTCTTTTTTTGCCCCATTTGTGTAAAAACTGGAGAAGAAGAAAAAAATAAATTGCATTCTACGATTTTTGCCCCTTTTGAATGACAAAATCAAGAAAGTTGTTTTATATTTATTTACTTTTTATTAAGCATGGACTTACTTTTATATCGTATTTTAATATCTAATGCAATTCGGGCCACATCGTCGCCGGTCCCTCTTCAAAGCTCGCTATTTAGCTAAATGGAACTCACCGGTGAGGGGGACTCGTGTGAAATGACGTAGCAATTAAATTATACAGGATTAAATTATACAAATGAAGATTAGGTTTAAAAAATAGATAAATAAACCAACTTTCTAGATTTAAATTATTTTTACTGCCAAATTAAATTAAAATGACTAAAGAGAAAATTAATTCCTCCCTCCGTGATATGTAAATCATTTAAATGTAATTATAAAAGCAGGAATGAAATGAGATATCCATGCTTTAGCCCAACATTTATTTGGGGGGGAAAAAACTATGGAGGGACGAATTTTGGTAGGAGACTGTGCAATTTAGAAAAACACGAGGTGGAAAATAAATTGTATTCTGTGGCTTCAGGCCCCCCTTGAATAAACAAAAGAGTACATTATTTGGCACAATTTGGTCAAAATGAAAATTTAAAGATTTAGTTTTAGTTATAAAGTTATAATGAAGTTATAGTACAAAGTTATAATGAAGGCATATTTAATACATGTTACTGATAGAGAGATAGATGTATTATAATGTGCCATTTAATCCCCCCGTTTTGTGGTTAAAGCACACCAGGAAGTCCTAGTTCATCAGGGAACTTAACAAGCTTGTTTCAATATTTGACAAGAAAAATAAAGTTTTTCTGGGATTTTAAAAGAAAAACTTTTTTTTTTAAGTGTTGGCAAAAGTCTTAAATTAGGTTTTGCACAAATAAATCAGATTTGTCTGTTTGTGTTTTGCCATGATTTATGTTGAGTGGTCTATTTGACCTTATTAATTATTTCAATTAATTATTCATTTTATGTAAGGTCGGTTGAAATGAAAAGTTAGTGTGAAACACCCTTGTGACACTAACTTTTTCATTTCGACCAAGACCTTACATGACAAGAATAGTTAATGGAGATAAAATCAATTTTGAATTAAGGTTTTTTTTAATAATCCGCTGTCTGGAAGAAACATGGCATTACCATGTTTCAGATAAATGTTGAGGTAACGCAAGGCTGTCTCTTTTTACCACTGCTTTTTATCACTGTATTTAAACCATTAGCTTAACATAAAGGGAGACATTTTTGTAGCAGAACATGAAATACTTATTGCAGGGTAATTTTAATTGAAGAATTCAACCTTTTGTCACTTTATAAATTTTGAG
>CM077109.1:14230220-14241649 GCA_039619505.1 Cimex hemipterus | reverse complement strand
GCACCCTCAATCCTAGACGTCGCATTGGCTTCGCCGTAATCAAGCCACACCAAACTGCACCAATAGCCAGCAGCTCAGCAGGTTCACACTGGTAATCACTATCGACCTCTCCTCTGAGCCACCGGAGATCTGTGTCCGGGTAGGCACGGCATCTCCAAGCCATTGGAGATACTTTAATCACAGCGTCTGGGAAGGCACCCATTAATCCCAAAACTGACAGCCAACATTGGGTACCAACAGAGTAAACGAGAATTAATGAAATTGCAAAATTTTGTTCATTCATGTATTACTGCTTAGTATGGATGGAGGTCTGTGCGGATTTGGTGGCGGGTTCTGGACAATCACACAATACTCTCCTGTATATGTTAGGATCAATTTTATTTCTGATGTGTACTGACACTGACGTTTCCTGATATTTACATTTAGTACTCTGGTAATGGTTGGTAGGACGTGAAAATTCAAGTGCAACCCGAATGAATCCAAGCAATCTTCCATATTAAGTCCAAAATGTAGATGATTCAGACCATTCTGTTCTAATATCAGTACGATTAATGGATTTAATTGGATCAAATAAGAATAATTTAGCATCAAATACTTTGAAATTGAACAAGCAAATAAGATAAAGCACTTGGGATTAATTATCGATGAAGGATTAGAACGCCTGATAAGGTCCGAAGAAACCAGACAGAGCTGTACCTCTTCATTGAAGGTCTACAACGCTTTATTCAGTCGCATATTCAGTATCCTTGGGGAGTGCATATGGTAATACTAAAGACCCAACAGTAAAAACAATACACAGAAAAAAATTCTAGCGGTCTGAGCTGCAATTCCCCTTTGCAGGGATACAAAGAGCATTAAATGGCGCAATGCACTATTTTTCCTCAATTTTAAATTATCTAATCACCTCGTAAAAATACGAGATTTGGAGGAAAACAGAGTAAAAAACACCTCAAATAATCCATTTTCAGAGTGCGTAAACAATAATGACTAAATAGAAATTTCTTCTACAAAAGAGTAAATTTAATTTGACAAAACCTGTAACAACTGTTCGTACACTTTCAAACTTGTATCTTTTATCTTTATGCCCATTACGACATGCTTATTTTAAATTAAAACAAATTAAAGAAGATTAGAGAAAACAAAGAGCGGTTTGAAGCTGTTTAACGTCTAACTCATCTCTTTATCAAGTCTCAATGAGGGTCATGTCAGGAGAACGTACTGGCCGAATAATTGTAGTAATCCCTATAACGTCCGAGTGATGGGTGATGGTAGTTTCTCGAGCTACATCCTCATGATCATATCTTAAGTGCATTAACACTAAGCGGTCACCAATAAATGGACCGTATGGGAGGACACAGCATCCAGAAGGCCATCTACCCGTGCCTTAGGGCAATCAACAGACTAGTGTTCCTGGCAAAATCGCGCGACTAGACAAATTGCCGATTTTGTCTGTAATCCGTTGCGGAACAAATCCAAGATAATGTAAAACCTTTGTCACGCTTCCACGCCTGCACAACTCAGTTATAGTTTCCGCGATAGCATGACGAGTGAGACAGCGGTCTGCGACTTTGTTGCTTGTACAGTTTTAATTTTTGATCAAAAGAGAATTAATCGTAAACGATAGTGGACAAGGAACGCTTTAGCAGGTCTTACATTTGGATTGATTCTTTTGGAAAAATAATATAGTTCAGATTTCAGAAATTTCACCCAGCTAACCTCCATAGATTTTGAAGACGGTTCGATCCTCAATTATGTTAGTTTTATATATATATACAGAAGGTGATGAAGGAATGTCATGTACTCCACCACACGAATGGTTCTCTTAGGAATGAATGCATTTACGAGCGAGTGGAGAGTGTGAGCAGGACTCAATCTAAAAAATGATAGCGTTGAGGGCTATCATGATCATAAATGACCTAGATATTGATAGTCCAGGGAGCTCTTTCTCGGCAGATGGACGGACAATACCGAATTCAGACCTCGCACTGCCAACACCCGGGATGGATTATTCTCGAGGCCTGTGAGAAGTAAAAGGTTCAACTCTGTACCTATGTATATGCGTGTGCAGACTTGAGCTTATATAAATCAGCAATTCCAAAGTTTTTAGTAGTTGATAACGAATGTACGCCTGTCAATCCTACATTTAGATCTAGGAACAGAGTGCTTTGGGAGGGGGGGGGCTGCCATGATCCTACTTTTGATAGCCCTTGGAGCTCTTCTTCAATAGCTGGTCAGATAAAACGAGATCTGACTCGGCACTGCCAACACCCTGGGCGAATCTCGAGGGCTGGTGGTAATTTGTAAATTACACAAACTGGTGTGCTGCGTGAGTTAATAGGCTATATGGACGTATATGGGTGTATTTGTAGTGCGTGGGGGGCTGACATGACCTAACTGCTGTTTGCCCCTTTAGCTCAACCTCAGCAGTTGGACGGCAATTCGTAAATTAGAAAAGCTAGGATTGCCCGAACTCTGTACATTCTTGTGCAATGTAATTTGAGCTTATATAAGTCAATAATTTCAAAGTTTTTTACACAGTAGTCGAAAACTAAATGCATGTCGTGCTTATATGTAGGTTTATATAATTTGGACTTATACATTTTTATTTTAATCGGTCGGTTCTGTTGTCCTGCGTATGCCTTTTGGACTGGTTCACAAACCCCAAGATTTTGGACCATTTTATCTTAGGGAATGATTTGGTAATTCAACTCTCCTTCAAAAGTTTCGAATATATACCTAGCGTACCTATCACACACTGCGAGGTAGTTCCGTGCTATTTCTTCTTTTATTTCACATAAAAGGCAAAATGGGTTGGTGTTTTGTGTCTTCTCAATAGGCAATGGCCAGGCCAGGATCAGCCACCAAATTCCCTTCCTTGAGTTAGAGAACAGCCATTTCGATTCTGCTGGTTTGATCTCTTTAACAAACTCCTCCGATTGCCTGTGTCCAGGGGACAGATTCCATTCTTGAAGGAATTGTTTCATGCCCCAGCCGTTGATACTTTCTATCGCTGTGCTTAATAGCTCAAGTGGTACAGCAGAGGCGTATCTAGCCGAAGGTCGTAGGTTCGAATCCCGCTCATGACGTTGACTTTCAATCTGAGAATAATGTTAGTGAAAAAAATGACGTTTCTGTTCTGTTGATTGGTCTTGATCAGAACTATCCTTTTGCACTATCAAACTGATGTATTGAGTCCAGTATCCATTGAGTTGGACTTTTTTTTATCATGTTGCGCCATTGCTGTCTCGGTCTGTCATAATGTTTTTGTTTTAGAGTTTGTAATTTGAAAAATTATCTTTTTAATGGTGTTTGTTTTTTAGAGCTGAGATTAGGATGAATGTTCGTTTTGTTCTCTTGTCGGCCAAAATTGGAATTTCCTGTCTATGTCCATTGTTGATGACCGGGTCTCGGTTAATGCGTTTTTTTTTTTACGACTAGATGAACAAAAAGCTCGTCATCCTCCCTGACCCAATTTGGTTTTATGTGCATTTCATTGATAACTCGACGTTTTACTCATGCTCGAAAGAGCACGGATGACGGCAGCGGAGTGACCCGTGCCCCATAGAATCCGTGCTACGTGTCCTATCTCGGCCGCCACGCAACCCGGTGTAACTCGCCCAAGTTTCAATCGGTGAGACGGCATGCTGAAAATATACAGCGAGGTATAAAAATAGGAAATAAAATTTTAAAAAAACTTTAAAAAAACCGGGGACGTGTTGTCTTTCGTGGAGTTTCGTCGACTTTCGACGGTCAGAGGGAAGGGAAAGTGAGATTGCGTGGTGCTCGCCGGTTGATCGCTCTGACCTGGAGGGGGAGCGTGCTTCACACAACATAGGTTCTCCTGAGTCCCCCGTCGAACTCCATTCAACGTTGTCATTCGCCCGTGGCACCATTTCTACTTTTTAATAATTTCAAATATCGTCAAACTCCGTTGAAAAACATGAATTATTAAAAGAAAAAACCCATTTTACTTTATTAAAAAAATGTCTTTGGTTGAAACCGATCCTACATCAATCAACACATAAGAAATGACAAGTTTAACAAATATTTTCATAATTTTTATGGTTTTATGCGGTAGCATTTGTGAAAACCCACTCGAAGCCGGTGACCACTGTTTTTGCAAGGTAAGCTCATAATTTGTATTATTTTATTTTATGACAGTTCTCACCGAATACTATTTAAGCTGAAAGGGCAAATCGATGACTGCAGCTGCAAAGTGGACACCGTAGACTACTTCAACAATGTGAAGATATTTCCAAGGCTCCTGAGCCTCCTACGTAGAGACTATTTTCGCTTTTACAAGGTAAGCTTGTCGATGAGCCACCCGTAATACAATAAAAGTAAAAATTTTTTTTTTTTTTTTGAAGGTCAATCTTAATAAGGCCTGCCCGTTCTGGTCGGACGACAGCATGTGTGCTTTGAAGTTCTGCAACGTCAAGCCGTGTAAAGAGGTACGTAAAAACCACTGTACACTTCTCACCTTAATGTTAAATCTTAGACTGAAAACTCATCGGATTATTCAGAATGGACTGAGGCTGTTCCAGGCTTGAAGTTAACTGGGGTGGCCATTTTAATATTGGGTCAAGCGAAGGTAAACCTTACCATCAAAACTTAGAACCAAAACTGACAGGATTGTTCCAAATGGCCTTTCAATGTTTCAAGCTTCAAGCAAACTGTGATAACCATTTTAATGTAGGCCCGAGTGAGAGTAAACAACTCCATATACTTCTCACCTTATTGTCAAATCTTAGACCCGAAACTCATCAGATTATGCAGAATGGCCTGAGGTTGTTTCAGGCTTGAAGTTAACTGCGGTGGCCATTTTAATATTGGGTCAAGCAAAGATAAACCCCACATTACCATCAAAACTTAGACCCAAAATTGACAGGATTGTTCCAAATGTTCTTTGGATGTTTCAAGCTTCAAGCATGATGCCTTGATGATAGGTTTAATATGGGGGTCAAGCGATGATAAAAGACACCTGCACTTCTCACCTTATTGTCAAATTGTAGACCCAAAATCATCAGAATATGCACAATGGCCTGAGGTTGTTTCAGGCTTGAAGTTAACTGGGATGGTCATTTTAATATTGGGTCAAGAGAAGATAAACCAAACCGTACACTTCTCACCTTACTGTCAAATTGTAGACCCAAAATCATCAGATTACTCAAAATGTCCTGAGGCTGTTCCAAATGGCCTTTGGATGTTTCAAGCGTCAAGCAAACCTTGATGACTGTTTTTATGTAGAGTGAAGTGAGGATAAACCATGCTAAGCACTTCTCACCTTACTGTCAAATCGTAGACCCGAAACTGACAGGATTGTTCCAAATGGCTTTCGGATGTTTCAAGCTCCAAGCAAACCATGACGCCTATTTTAATAAAGGGTCAATTGAGGATAAACCACACCATCCAAATGAAATGTTTCCTGCTTCGCTAACACTCCAGGCACTGTCGTTTCCTGCGATGTTTCCCGAGTCCTGATTTGCTTCGCCTAAAGAAAAGTAGCATGTACTTTGTATTTGACCCGTATCCGTCAAGAAGCCACCTCCTACTATTGACAAGGTTCCGGGCCCATCATTTTGTTTTTTCAATCCAGAACGAATGCCAGAAAACCTAAATTGACATTTTTGAAAAGTTTAATTCTAGAAATGGGTAAATTGTGAGAGGCTAGGAAACAAAAATAGCTGGACTATAGTAGTCGTCCATTTGAAGAGCAAAAAATGTGAGGTGACATTAGTCCAATGATCGCACCAATCGGTCAGAAGCCATGGCGCCAGTGTATTCCAGGCATATTCAGTCGCAATCAAACATTTCTTACTGTTTATTTCAACCGACCGAAAACTGCTCTTTTGGCTCTTAGCCTGATTTCATACTGTAACTAATTGCTGCAACAGACAGTTACATTTGCCAATTAATAATTTCTTATACACGGGGAAAAAAGCGATTATATATCGAACCTATACAATGTTTATTTTTGTGTAAACCCCTCGTCATTAGAACACTGAACAAATATATAACGACTTTGATGTGTTCACAATTAACGATTTATTTATTCAGTTGGTACGACGAACGCACGGAATTAGCGATGCCTTTCTTATTATAGAATGGCGGTTTAGAAAAAATATTGCTCAAATGACGTCATTCAAAAGTGAACTCAAATTAAAAATTGTAATTAAATACAGGCTTAACGACGATAATTTCTAGGTTATAAATTCATTCGAGAGGTTTTTTTAATTGCTCGTTTAAAAAAAAGCCACATAAATTGGATTCCTTAAATTGCCCAGGGGCTGTAAAGCATTAATATATTTAATTTATTACTTCAAATAGTGTATTACTTTCATTATTTGTTAAGTCGTATTAAAGCTTTGGGTGCTGGTAATCTGAGGCCTTAGGTCGTCCGCCTTATGAAAAAAAAAAATTCCAAAACCTGGTTCAAGTCTCAGGTCTGATATTAACGCGCATAATCGCGCGATTAAGTCAGTCGCAATTTGAGATTGAATTTTCCATTTGCCGATAAAATTACGCTAACCCGCTACACTCTACAGACTTTCGAGTCGACTGACTAATAAGTTAGTTGTTTATTAACCCTGGATCACTAGCCCCGATCCAAATTAACGATTTTTTTTTTTTTAAATAAACCGTAAGGACGACAAATTTCAGTCCAGTCCAGGGGGAAAAAGCAGATCAAAATAAGCGAAAATCAAATTAACACTGAGGCTAAACATAACTCGATCGTAGCCAGTCATATCGTCAGTGATGATCAGGCTCACATGCTCTGAAAAAGAAAAAAAATTAAACCTAGATGATCAGCTTTTTTGTCATAATCACAGTTCAGTTTAACTATTGGAATTTTCTGACCTCATGACTTTTTTTAAAACTTAATTCATAAGATTTGAAATTAATTTAAATTAATTTTTCCTCTTGGTATTTTATTTATTTAATTTTAGGAGGTGAAAAAGCCCTGCAAGTTCTCTAATATTCCTTTGAATTGTAGTACCATATCAGATTTAATATTATTTTCGGGAAGATTTTATAAATTTTCTTTTTATGAATAATACAGTCTTCGGTTCTTTGCCTCCTGTGCTTAATGAATTGTTTTTCCCTGTTTTTAATTGCATCGATTAAAGCAAATACAAATTGATTAACTGCTTCTATTAAAAAAAAAAAATTGTTAAAATTGTGTTACAATTTGTATTAGCCAGACTGTTCGTGGGTAAAGTTCAGTTCTGGACAAACACAGGTTGAGTTGGTTACAAGTTAATAGCTCATTCGGTAAATAGCTTTTTTTACACCGCTTGTCCAATTGTGGATGAAATTGTTCCCCTTTTTTTATTACGCAAAAGTTTATTGTTGCTCAAATTGATTGCTTTATTACATCTGGATAAATGATCGATTAAAAAAAAACAAAAAAAAAAAAACAACTAGTTGGAATGATTTTGTTCAATAGCAAATTTCACGGTAAATCGGTTGTTTTATTATTTTTATTATTTGTCTTTACGAATTTATTAGATGTCAAATACAGGCTACATTTTTGGATTATTTCCTGGTCAATAAGACTTATTTTTAAGGTAAACTTCTTGTATTAAAGACATACAATTCATTAAGGTTTTAAGTTGAGATAAAAAAAAGTCAGCGTCATGAGTGGGATTCGAACCCACGACCTTCGGTTTCATACGTCGCTAATCTGCCACTTGAGTTATCGTGACTTCGATCCACTTGGACACTTACTTCCGATCTCAACCCCATCTTTTGAATTTTCCCCCCTTTTTGCCATCTTTCAAATGTCGTGTAATCTATTTGATTCTCGGCGACAAATGAAATGACCACGGACAGCTAAGGAGGGAAAATTCAAAAGGTGCAGTTGAGATGGGACGTTAGTGCCCGAAGTCACGATAGCTCAAGTGGTAGAGTAGCGGCGAATCAAGCAGAAGGTCGTGGGTTCGAATCCCGCTCGTGACACTTGACTTTTTATCTCAACTAAAAACCTAAATTAATTGAAAGAATGGTCAAGCAGACCACAAAACCAAGTGAATTTAATAAATTAAAATGAAGCATACCTTCAATAAAGCTCTCCGGGGCCGTTTAATTCGGTGCCAAGAATCCAATCCGATTACACGACATTTAAAAATTGGCAAAAAGGTGGGACAATTGAAAAGGTGCGGTTGAGATGGGAAGTTGGTGACCGAGTGGATTGAAGTCACGACAGCTCAAGTGGTAGAGCAGCGGCGTATCAAGCAGAAGGTCATGGGTTCGAATCCCGCTCGTGACACTGACTTTTTTTTAATCGTATGATATTAATTGGTCAAGCTGATCACGAAAAATAGTGAATCTATTAAAAAGCTTAATGTTTTTGTTGTAATTTTGATATCATGATGCACTAGAATTCAAAAAGAATTTAACATTCTTACACTTGACAATTAAATGATTTAGTTTTGGTGATAAGATTATATGGATGATTTTTTTTTTTTCAATTTTATTGACTTGGTGCAGAACTTGAAAACTTCAGCCACTAATTATCGGTTAATATTAAATTTTTTTAAATTTAGCCAGCTATTAATTTCATAGACAGTTCACTTTATTATTATGCCAAATTTAATTTTTTACCCCAAACTAATTAGTTTTATTGTGCTTTCAAAAGAGGTAAATGTAATTTTTTATGGCCTTATTTTATTTCTTTTTTTTTCTTCTCAGTATTAGCCAGATTATAGGTTTATATTGTGCATTTGAGGAAGGGGAGCGTGGGAGAAAAAACCAGGGGTGGTCTGGATGAATTGAACCCATGACTGCAGGGTTTGAGCCAATCGTCAAGTTGATAAATCAGCTTCCGCGGTCTCCCGTTTTAATTTAGTTTTTTAAACAACGATGAGCTTTTTGACTGAATTCATAAATCTGTACTATTACCCGGTTGGTAATATTAATCCAAAGAAATAAGTTCGTAATCCGCTGAGGCTTTTACCATTGTCAGTGTTGACACAAATGAATCCCCCTAGTTTATCATGTTTGCACTGATTAACATTTTATCAGAGTTTTATGTTATAGAATTGCTCGTTATGAATATAATTTTATTTTCGCTCAAGTTTGAAAAGTTGATAATATTTTCAAATTATATTCTTCTGTACACTTAGTTATGGCAGTTCAAAATCAGCTCTGAAAATTAACATTCAATGCTATCTTTTGTCACTATTGTCTAAGGCAGGAAAAAAAAAATTTGTCCTCGTTAATTAATCAATAAATAAACTTTTCTACAATGTTAAATTGATTTTAATCCTGTAAATTGTAAAGGACAAATTCAAGATTTACTAAATATATTTGTATATTTAAACAATAAATTTGGTTTTTAGGAAGAGATACCGCCTGGATTGAAAGGTGTTGATAATCATCATAACGAAGATATGCACGTCAAGGTAAAACCGATTAAAAATCGTAATTTGTTATAAAAAATAAAATCAATTCTAAAAAATGTAATGTTTCAACAGTATCTCGAATCGTCGCAAAATCCCCAAGAGCCTGAATGTAATTCGGATTCGGTCGATGAACTCGGCTACTTGAACATGACGATAAGCGCATCGGCCGCGAAGGATTTTGAACTTTGGAACGCCCACGATACGGCGCAGGACAACTTCTGTACAATGCCGGACGACGGGAGCGACGCCCAGTACGTCGACCTTCTGCTCAACCCGGAGCGGTACACCGGTTACAAAGGCGACTCGGCGCATCGCATCTGGCGTAGCATCTACATGGAAAACTGTTTCCGCCCTAAGAACAGTTACGCCGAGTACATACCATCTTCCAAGTTAAACGGTAAATTATTTGTAAAAATTGATTGTTCGGAGTGAGACGTAGGTTTTAGAAAAACATTTTCATTGCTGTGCCAACCTTGGTGTCTTGGTCTCAGCCCTGAAGGTGATCTCAATAAAGATTGAAACGTTGGCACGATAAAGAAAACATTTTTCTAAAACCTACATCACACCAGACCACAACTCATGATCTCCAAATAATCATTGACTAATGGTCACTATTTGTAAAAACTTTAATTGGTTACTGTTTTTTAAAATTTGTTCTCTTATAGGTCTCTGCTTGGAAAAACGAGCTTTTTACAGGGTCATCTCTGGTTTGCATGCTAGCATAAACATTCATTTAAGTGCAAACTATTTATTCACAGGTAAATAATTATTGACTTTATTTTGGTTCGATTCTCTCCCAATCCAATACTTTATGAGGATAAAAATATTTTTGGTCACTTTTTTTTTTTTCATAATTCCCTAATTTCGTAGTCCGCTTGACCAAGTAATATATTACAATTAAT
The DNA here is from genome assembly GCA_039619505.1 of Cimex hemipterus. Lineage (NCBI taxonomy): Eukaryota > Metazoa > Arthropoda > Insecta > Hemiptera > Cimicidae > Cimex > Cimex hemipterus. Next base: position 14,231,343 of record CM077109.1, on the reverse strand, counting down.
TAAGGTTTTTAATTGAGATAAAAAAAGTCAATGGCACGAGTGGGATTCGAACCCACGATCTCCGGCTTGATACGCTGCTGCTCTACCACTTGAAAAATGGCAAAAAGGAGGGAAAATTCAAAAGGTGGGGTTGAGATGGGAAGTTGGTGTCTGATGGATGGATAAAGGTCACGATAGCTCAAGTGGTAGAGTAGCGGCGTATCAAGCCAAAGGTCGTGGGGAATCCTTGGCCATTTCATCTGTCGTTGAGAATCCAATCCGATTACATGGCATTTGAAAAATGGCAAAAAGGAGGGAAAATTCAAAAGGAGCGGTTAAGCTGGGAATTTGGTGTCTGAGTGGATCGAGGTCACGATAGCTCAAGTGGTAGAGCAGTGGCGTATCAAGCTGAAGATCATGGGTTCGAATCCCGCTCATGCCATTGACTTTTTTTATCTCAACTAAAAACCTTAATTAATCGTAATTTTTTCATAAATTAAACTACAATACAAGTAATATTTTTGCAAAATTTTAAAAGAAAACATGTGACCTGAAGAATCGTAGTTTATTTTATTGTTTAAATTTTGCAGACAAATTGGCTTTCAGTCTGACAAAGAGCAGTGAAGGCGATCACTGGGGCCATAACTTGGAAGAGTTCAAGCGACGGTTCAGCCCAGAACAGACATCCCTCGAGGGCCCTCAGTGGCTCAAGAACCTCTACTTCTTGTACCTGCTTGAACTGAGGGCTGTAGCCAAGGCGGCACCGTATCTGTCTAACGACCTTTACTACACAGGCAATAGCGTGGAGGACGCAGATACTCGTACTGCCATTAAGGATTTCCTTCAAGTCGTCAGGTTGATTTATTATTTTATTTTTTACTTTTTTGGTTCTAATAGTGTGTTTATAGTTCTTTTCCGGACCATTTTAACGAGCGCAGCATGTTTTCTGGCGGTCAGCAAGCGGCCAAGCTGAAAGAAGAGTTCCGCCTTCATTTTCGCAACATTTCAAGAATAATGGACTGCGTGGGCTGTGAAAAGTGCAAACTATGGGGGAAATTACAGGTCATTATAGCTATTAAAAAAAAAAAAAAATATATATTTATATTTTTATATACATCTCTTCTAATCTTCTTATACTGTGTCG
>CM077109.1:14217276-14229820 GCA_039619505.1 Cimex hemipterus | reverse complement strand
ATATATATATATATATATAATGTATATAAAAAAATAATAAATAAAAAAAATAAAAGTTTTGATTATGTTTGCAGGTTCAAGGCTTGGGTACGGCCCTAAAGATACTCTTTTCGAAAAAGTTCGACGGGATCAATCCTCTAAACGTCGAGAAGTATAGAAACAACAAAACTTTCCATCTCGAAAGAAGCGAAATCGTTTCCCTGTTCAACGCACTCGGAAGGTATATCAATCGTTAATAACGATATCGTCGCCGATTATTCATTCTTTGTTTCCTCGCCTTAGGTTATCGACGAGCATACACGAGATTGAAAATTTTCGGAGAATGATGAGATAACAGAAATAAATGATCGAGCGTCCTTGTCGGAGAAAAAGGAAAGCAAAAGAAAAACCCCAGACATCACTAAAATAATACAAAGTGAATTTTTGAATTTCCTCATCGGAAAATATTCTTTTTAAACGCACTTTTAACATATATAAAATCGAATTATTATTTATTTTGCAAGGCGATACTTAACATACTCAAATTTTATAATTAATTAAAGAATTAATTACAAATTGTGATAAGAAATTTACAATTCGGCCAAAGATATTAATGTATCTATCAAAGTTAAAAACTTGTGTTTTTTTAACGTTAATTTTTGCCCAATGAAATAGTGCAATGTATATAATATTTATTTAATGTTTTTGTGTATATAATAATTTATTTTGTTAAAAAAAGTCTGTATATAAATAAAATATTAACTATTTTATTTAATGAAACAAAATTGTATGTCGTTTTCCTTTACTCATAAATTATTACATAATGGAAATTTTGAACTGTTATTGATTAGGTGATTAATTAGTTTGGAAATAATTTAAGAATAATGTATTTAATAAGTTATAAAGTTGTAAATGTCACAGTCGATCATTATCTGAGTCTTCCACTAATATATCATTAGCGCCTATTAAATCGTCAAGTAGATTTTTCCTTCGGAAACATCTCGCGAAAACTGTTTGTATGAGTTCTTTCGAAGAATTCGGTGATGTGTTGTATGACTTGTCACTCCCCAGCGTTGTCTGGAAGGCTTGACTCGAGAGTGCGTCGTACTCCGAGTGGACGTTCTCGCTGATCTGTTGGCTTTCATCGGACGGGATCAACGGCTTATTATCTTGCAATGGAGTCGTGGCGTTCGGCCTCAGCTCCTGCCTGGCTTCGTTGTTCGCGATTTCATTCGTGAAACTGAAAGGGCTCAGCAGCTGGTGTACAGGTGTTTCGAGGCTCCGTTTTCGTACTGATGTCGTGTTTTCGCACTGAACTCTTGACAGACTGCCGACCCTCGTTCTATTATGGGAGGGGTTTAGGGTTGAAATAATATAATTGGCCTCGTAAACGGGTTGATTCATCACTTGAAAGACAATTGGGCTAAAATTTAATCAAAATTTTCAATTAAGATTAAACTAGGATGTATAAAATATAACTGGGTATAGGTTTCAATATTGGGAACAAATTAAATTTACTATTTTTCGTTGTCTGTTTGACCAATTAATATCATTCAATTTAATAAGGTTTTAAGTTGAGATAAAAAAGTCAGTGTCATGTGCGGGATTCGAACCCACGACCTCCAGCTTGAAATACCGCTATTCTACCACTTGAACTGTCGTGACCTTGAACGACTTTGACACTAACTCCCCATTTCAACCCCACCTTTTGAATTTTCCCTCCTTTTTTGCCATTTTTAAAATGTCGTGTGTCTCGGTGACAACCGAAATGGGGATGGAAAGCTTAGTAAGTATACTACGCTAAGCTAAGCTAAGTATACTTCACTAAAGTTCTCCGTGGCCATTTCATTTGTCGCCGAGAATCAAATAGATCACACGACATTTGAAAAATGGCAAAAAGGAAGGGAAAATTCAAAAGGTGGGGTTGGGATGGGAAGTTAGCGTCCAAGTGGATCAAGCCGAAGAACGTGGGTTCGAATCCCATTTGTGACAATGAATTTTTCATCTCAATTTTAAATCTTAATTAATTGAATAGTGAACAAATGTCAATATCTGTTCATTTAAAAAAAAATCATTATTTTTTACAAGGGTATTTAAACTACAAAGTTATATGAACCCATTTGTAAGTATGTTGGGTTTGAATGCAGGGCCGCTGGATTCGAACCTGAGACCTGTATCTGACAGTGATGAGTGCTGTGTCAACGCCACCAATGGCCCCTGTTAAATTTTTAAACTATTAATTAAAGTTTTAAACTCCTGATGAAGGGGAATATATTCAGTAAAAGAAAAGTGTTTTCTCCCTTGACATAATAATTATTATTTTTAATTTAATTTTTTTTTTTTTGGTGATTCACAATATTTAACACCCAATTCTGTTAAGTTTAAAAATGTTTATTCAGCAGGGCATTTGTCATTGTCATTGACAACAGCCCTCTGTGAACCCTCTAGCATGGTCCTGGGCCATCTCTCAAGGATAATAAAACGGCAGACGAGGCAGCTAAGCCCGTGACGTACCAACCTCCGGACTTAGCAGGCTTTAAAAATGAATTAAAAAACATGAATAAAAGGAAGAGGCAGGAAGAGAAACTCAGACGTATCAAGAGCACAGTCGATAGGTGGTCCTCGGAGGATGTGAATCAAAGAAAACTCGTCTAAGCAAGAACCAAATTCAGCTGGAGAAAGGCTGCTCAATTTCATTCTTGGCTCCATTTAGAGAGCATGTCTAATATTTGAAGGAAAGTGTCTCGTTTTCATATGTGCAATTGGTATAATTTTGAGTAGATTAATTAGATGAGACAAATAGCGTCAAAGGGTGATGGACCCTACTTGAGCGGATGGTCTGTAACCTTGGACTGCCTCATTATGGTCTTGTTTGAGAGATACCATGAATTTAGAGCGCCGTAAATATAGTGGAAAGGATGAGGCAGTTAACGCCCGGATATCCAAACCTAACGGATGATAAAATTGCAATAAATGATAGGTGGACATTGGAGGATCTGATTCAAAGGATCTATCATACCTAACTAATAATGAACTATATGAGGCTTTTAAAAAACACAGGGGGCACAGATTTTCGGGGCAAAGTTGGTGTATAGAGAGCAAGTTGAAATGTTACTTCATATGAGAATTGTCATCGGGCGTGGGGAGTATTTGGACCAATTTTGAGGAAACGGGGCTGCTTTGCTATATGGACCACTTGTTATTTCTTGTTTTGTGTTTACTTTTGAGAATGTATTTATTAGAGTGAATGTGCAGGGTGAGAGAGCCATTAGTGGAATATCGAGTCAATTAGATTAGTTATATTATGTGTAAAGGGTGATAGGGATTTTTTTTTTTTTAAACGAGGGTTCGCAACAGCAGAGGTCATATAAACCCTCAGGGTGCCGGTGTTTTTGAAAAAAAGCCCATTTGTAAGTATGTCGAGTTCGAATGCAGGGCCGCTGGATTCGAACCCGGGACCTTGACCTTACAGTGATGAGCGCCGTGTCAAAGACGAAACCTTGCAGCCACCGACGCCCCTGGTGATAGGGAAAAATCAAGCACTTCACCAACCAAGTAATTAAATTGACTAATTTCTTGGCCCGCTTGAGCAATTAATGTATTACAATTAATTCAAGTTTTTAGTTGAGTTAAAAAGCCATTGGCATGAGCGGGATTCGAACACACAATCTTTGGCTCGATACGCTGCTGCTCTACCTCTTGAACCACCAGGTAGGTCATGACAGCTCAAGTGGTAGAGCAGTGGCATATCAAGCTGAAGATTGTAGGTTCGAATCCCACTCATACCATTCGCTTTTTTATCTCAACTAAAAACCTTCATTAATTGTACTACTAAGTAAGAGTATGCAAATTGAAAATAATGAGTGTGAGTCTATGTTTAAAAATCTACATGAGGGCTGAAACGACCTAAGTGTTGAGCCTAACTCTGGATACAGCAACTGGTGCACCTTGGTTGCAGGGCGGGTGGATGACAAAAACACCAAAGTAGGTGATTCTCCTGGCTTGTCACAAGAAATCATAATCTTGATGTATATATTATGTATGTTCATGTATATGCAGAGTTGAGCTTGTAAGTAAAAAGTCACTACAGCAGAGGTTATATCAACGCTTGGGGTATTGGTATTTGGAAAAAAATAAAACAACCCATTTGCAAGTATGTCAGGTTCGAATGCAGGGTCGCTGGATTCGAACCCAGGACTTTTCCTTACAGTAATGAGCTGTAATGCTGATTTAAACTGTCAAATCTGTAAACATTACCTTCCAGGCATGTCGAAAGAAATTTTGACAGAGAGATTGGACGGTTCTGCGAACGCGAGAACGGCCCTCAATTCTTTGAAACAGAACGTGACACAAGACGGATTTCCGATCGTGTACGATTCGAATTCGGTCGGATGAAAGGACAGCTCCGTCCTCATCAGGTGTTGATCTGAAACGAAAATTAGCCTGGAAAGTGATTATTAAAATTACACATCCCAAAGCTTCGAAGACTCGGTCAAATCACCTTTTAGCATTTCCAGATGGTTCTTGATCACTGTCTTTTCCTCTTCGACCGTTATCGCTATTTCGTCTTCGGAATAACGGAAGTTCTTAACTACCGAAGAAAGGAATTTCGACGAGGTCGTGAGGGAATTGGACATTTCATTCAGAACGATTGCCTTAAAAAAATTAAAACGAATAAAATTCTGTTTTAAAAAACGAAACTGTTCATGATTTACCAGATCTGTTTCACTTTCGACAATAGGAAGATAATATTTTTTCATATGAGAGTTTGTAAACTTTATCTGGAATATGACGATCGTCGTGTCAGGCTTCATTCTAATTTCGCAGCTTTCAACCTGTTTCTCCGTACTGTGTGAATGTTTAAAAACGCTAAGGCACGACTGTAAAATATATTTTAAAAAAAAGTAGTACAAATTAAAAAACCCAAAAACAAAACACTGTTTTACCTTCATAGTGATTTTACATTTGGCCTCTAAGTCATTCTCGTTGAATATGTAAGACGAGAAGAAGCTCCGCCATATCCTGAACTCGGCACAAGCCGACTGAGCCATGTTGGTGGTCCTGAAGACCAATTCATTCTCCGACGGCTCGATAAACATTTCATCTCCTATTTTTGAAAGAGAGTGGAAAGCACGGGCAAGGACTGGGACAGAAATAAAATTCTCTTAAAACACAAATCTCTTTTTTTTATATTGATAATAATGCAACCATTGAAATTACATTTACAATTACAAAACCTGTCTTGTGGCACTTCTGTAAGATCTTTATGTAATCGAAAATCAATATTATTAATTATACATGCCTAATTATTGCACAACTATACATAAAATTTGAGTATACGCTCAAATAACTTACTGTTACACTAACTTGTTTGAACATTTTATAGTCAGTATTACAGCTATAAACTTAGATAAAGCCACACATCCCTATTGGAAATAGATGAAACAGAAATAAACAATAAAAAAAATTACTTTTCGACTTACTTTTAACGTTTTGTCCAGGAATAACGCACTTCATGGTTGATAATGTCTGTTTTCTATTTCACACTTCGATTCTGCCTGGGATGGACCGGCGTGATGTATAACCTGGCCGTTTGTAACTTCAAAGGAGGTTTTCAAATTTTTGACAGCAAAGTTCCCATTTTTCTATATTTATCTTTCTTTTTGATGTTTGCGATTAAATATTTATATATATTTAGATTAAAATATCATCATAAAATTAGCAGAATACAATGGTTAAACAATACATTTAAGAACAACACCGAATACACCGGTGCACTGTTGAATTTTTTTTTAACACAAATTTGTTAACATCGGCAAAATACTGAGTCAGAATTTGCAATTTTAAGATTGGTTAATTTTTTTGAGAACTTTTATTATAAAGGAAACGATTTTGTGGTCTACCGCCTTGTCCTGAAAGTAAATGAAGTTCGGATAACGAGTGGTGTCTGGTGTGAATTATCTCCGGATCCCATGAGGATGTGGTTTTTTTTAGTATTGTAAATGTTTTTAGCCACATCCTCAGAAGTGAGATCTGTCACTGCCTCCCCTTGAAGAATTTTAACTTTTAAAGTCCATTTAAGTCCATAGGTGTCACCTCACTCCTAACAATTTAATTTCTGTAATTTAGTGTTCTAATGTTATACACTGACAGTGATTTCATTGTTCTAAAGGTCAAAAAATTGAAACGGTTGAATTTGCTCTTAAAGTGAAGGAAGGCTATGACTTAAAGAAGATTTTTATAGTAATAAAGCTCATTATCACACTTTTTTTTTTCTTTTTAACAAGGGGATTTCAACTTTGAGCTTATATGAACTTATTGAATTCACTAGTTTCATGGTCCGCTTGACCAATTAACACCTTACAATTAATTAAGGGTTTCAGTTGAGATAAAAAAGTCAATGGCACAAGCGGGATTCGAACCCACGATCTTCGGCTTGATACGCCACTCGGATACTAACTTCCCATCTCAACCACACCTTTCGAATTTTCCCTCCTTTTTGCCATTTTTTCCTTTTTTGTCTCAACTGAAAACCTTGATTGATTGTAAGATATTAATTGGTTAAGGAGATCACGAAACTAGTGAATTTAATAAGTTTAGTATCCGCGGCCATTTCATTTGTCGGCGTGAATCAAATAGATTACACGACATTTCAAAAATGACAAAAAGGAGGGGAAAATTCAAAAGTTAGTATCCGAGTGGATCGAGGCCAAGATAGCTCAAGTGGTAGAGCAACGGCGTATCAAGCGAATGGTCGTGGGTTCGAATCCCGCTCGTGCCATTGAATCTTTTATCTCAACTGAAAACCTTAATTAATTGTAAGTTATACGAACTCTTGAGGTGCCGGTGTTTTTGAAAAAATCTCATTTGTATGTTGGATTCAAATGCAGAGGCACTGGATTAGAACCCAGTACCTTACTTTTCTTGTGTTGAGCGCCATGTCAACAACTACGCCAATGTGTCCTCTATCATCAACATATATCAAACTATCTTTACAGTTCCAATAAATTAATCCAAAAATAATTTATTCGCCTTACATTTGTTTTCAAGATTTATAAATATGTGCACAATGTTTCAACATGTTTTATTATACAAGATATACAAAACAGCGACATTATATACACATTATATAATTGTAAAAAAAAAAATTATTGGCAAGTGCTTAATTTTAAACTTATATTTACAAACGGCAATCTTCATTAGAAACGCGATGCCTAATTATTTAAAAAGTAAGAATTTAAAGTTTATCTATCTGTGAGAAGTTTTTGCTTCGCCATTACGCTTTCGTCGAACACTATCATGTAAGTCGTCCCTTTGTGCCAGTGCGCTGTCACTTTGGCCGTCTGAAAAAAAAAAAAAGTTGTAAATGTGTTTCAACCGATGCTATCGACCCTATTGGGAAAGCTTACGAAGCCTGTGCCGCAGAGGAAAGCTTCCATGATACCGGCGGCGAATACGGCGCAGTTGAAGCTCCTCTTGTCTTTCGGGATCGATATGTACGTGTTAACTATTGGATCTTGTTCCTTCATGTAATAGATCTTTTCATCGTCGTTGGCATGCTCCAATATGTCTATTTCTTTTAGAAACAAACCCTGTAAAAAAAATCAACGAAGTGAAGAGAAAATTATTTAGATATTAATTTTTTATTAATGAGAATTAAGATATTCAACGAGGGTGACTCCACAGTGGAGTCAGGCCTGACTCCCACCAGGTACGGGTGACCCCGTAGTGCCAAGGTCCTTTCTCATAGTTTTTCTTCCGCATTTTAGTTAGAAAAGTAGTGTAAATCCCCCCCCCCCATAGGACGAACACTTCAGAACAGCTTGAACCTTACAGAGATCTCGTCTCTAACCTTAAATTGCTAGGTAGCACTGAAAATGCATATCTTTGACCTTTTTCCCTTTTAAGTTCTTCTTTAAGAGACCTTCTTTAAAATTTACTTTTCTTCTAAATAATAATTTGTTCTCTGTGGACCCTTTCATTGTGCTATTGTTAGAGAAATACCACTCGGAAAAACAAATGGTTGTTGGGAACTTTGGATTCCTGGACATGTCAGCCTGAAGAGTAACATGAGACGACAAAAGCCAGGACTTTGGAGCATTGCCCTCAGAGAACCTGAGCAGGAGGCGAGGGATCATCCTCCCTGGATTGAGGAGTAGCCGTACGCTGTTGACACATTGGCACCTTCTTTTGGGCCAAAACCTATGCAGTTGCCCCTTATCCAGAGAAAAGTTGTTCGATGTGCTCCACATAACAGGGCCGTGTTATGCCTCGGCTCCATACAGACAGCATGTAGGCATGACACCGGACTAAGAACGATTCTCAGACACGGTAGCGATAGTAGACTTTGTTGTTCATTGTTTTGTATGAGTGAGTGTATTTATTAGAGTGAATGGGGAGAGGCTGATGGTGCAATATCATCCCCTCAAGCTGTGTACAAGTAGGAATAATGAGAACTCCATCTACCAAATAAAATGAATGCAATGTATGTATGCGTGAATGTATTTATTTGTGCGAATGCACTTTGAACGTGTGTTGTTATATTTTACATACATGGGAGGGTGTGTTGGTTTATATATTTATAAAGGATAATCAGGGTACCCATTTTTTTGCATTGTCAGCTCCTTTCACCTCAAACAAGCCGATTCATATAAACATGAATTTCTATCCCACACTTCCTTCACCACCCTTCAAAATCTTTTTCAAATATTTCACAAGTACTCTCAACCCGACACTCAAAATTACGCAGCAAACAAACATTTTCAGCCCTGAGGATGCTCTCTACAAAGATCGAACGGATGGCATGTTAAAGAAAATGTTTGGTAAAGGTCCTGCATTCGAAGCCGACATACTTACAAATGGGCTTTAAAAAAAAAACAAAAAAAACAAGCACCCTGAAGGTTTAAAAAAGAAAAAAAAAAAAAGTGTGTTGAGCACGAGTCTAGACATGCCTGCTCTATTATGTTTGTTATTCAAGGGAGCTTTTTAAGCCCACAAAACAGTTTATTTTCTTCTTCTTGTTCTTCTTAAAAAAAAATCTCGCATTGAATGGGTAGAAAGAAAAAAACTAAAAACTAATAGGATAGGACAATCAAGAGTGATTAAGAAAAAAAAAATTTACATATATGTGTCAGATAAAAGCATGATTCATCGAGTATGAATTTTGCAACATTCTGCTTAATTTGACTTTTTACATAGTAACTTGCAACACTAAATTTTCACAATATGCTCCAGTGGTTGACCCAATAATCTAAAATTTGACAACTATTATTTAATCGTACACACTGTACCTATATTACTGTTGGTCTTCATGTCAAAAGAAGCAATTCACCAGCATGTAATTTACCATGCTGTCTGTTGGTGATCGTAGGTCAACAAGTGGTTTTTTTTTTCCAATGGATACCGGGGCTGGAGAAGTTCTCTCCTGAGCACTGCCACCGTACAGCTGATTTTACTTTAACCCTGGTTCCATATTTTTGAGGGAGGGTTAATAAAAGAAACTCATTTTTGGAGGGGGTTGGGACCAAATTCAGGGTCGCTGGGATCCAGCCCCGCCCCCCTTCCACTGATAAGTGCCGTGGCAATTTCTTTCAATTTGGGCCACTCTTAGGCATCAGAAAAATTCCAGAGGCAACAGTGGGGATTGAACCCATGACCGCGTGATCTACTAGCAGAGAGTCATTAGAAAGACACATTAATCACTCGGCTACCGCGGCTACCTTAACGCCTTAATACAAAAATAACTGATTGGCACTTATTCGTTCTATGGTTCTCTCATGTTGGGCCTCTTCAGGAAGACAAGATCAGTTTCAAGAACTGATCGATATAATGTGAGTTCTGTCTTTCTTGGTATTTTAATTCATTGTATGCTAACGTGATAGTTTTACCTTCCAGAGTGTTGTTTTGATGAATAGCAGCATGTTCAAGAGTTTCGTCTCCCTTTTGCACTTGGCTTCCCTGACGCAGTACAGGTCTATCAGCTTCATGCCGACCTCTTGGCCCAGCTCCGCCAGCCTGGAAACGTAAAAGTTTGGACCATCCCATCGAGCGGACGAGTCTGCAAGTCTTACCTGTTCTGCAGCTCCGGCACGGTGTGCACCTTGTTCTGGCAGTACTGGACCATCTCGGAGAAAAGGAGGGCGTACGTGCTGAGGCCGATTTCCCGTTTGCCTTTGCTCAGATTCCTGTCGAGTATGCTCGTCCTCGGCCTCACCTGGGATATGATCGCTGCAGGGATCGGGCTGGTGGCCGCCTGGAGGGTGAATTTTTCGGAAAAAAGCTTGTTTACGCTCATACCGAATGGGATATAATCGACCGGATTGACGGAAACTCCCCCGACTGTTATTTCGTTGACGTTTCTCAGAAGGTTCCGCCTCTGTTTTCCACGTGCTTATCAGACTAAAGTGGAGTTATTGTTGTTTTCTCCTTTAGAAAGATGGGTTGTCGGGTAAATAGAAAATATCTGACGACCCATGTTACCTGCCTTAAATTTTGGGACAATTGTATTTTAGCAGGTAATCAAATTTTTGTGCCGCATCTTCATCTTCCCCAAAACAAACTTTATGCTAACACACTTGAAAGTTGATTTTATTTACATTTAAATTTTAAAAACTAATAAAGTTTTCACACACAGAAATGCGTGTGAAAAACTACATAATCGTTTCCAGTGGAGTACTTCTTCATGACCTTAGAAATTAACACTCTACAAAAAGCGTACAAGATAATTAATCGATAATTTAATATTCCTACATGTACTCTTAATGTTCAACCCCCTAAGCATAAAAGTATAAAAAAAAATATACACATTCTTCTATTAATGCAGCACTTCAGATTTTTCTCCAGTGCAGTAATTCAACATATTCCTCCATTACTTAATATCCTGATAAAGAAGTACAAAAATTAATCAAGAATCATTTAATATTCCTACATGTATTCATAACGTACAGCCCCCTAATCATAAAGTATAAAAAGAATACACATTCTTCTATTAATGTAGCTCTTAATATTTCTCTTCAGTGGAGTAGTTCCATCACTAAATAGCCCAGTAAATAATTAACCATCAATAATTTAATATTCCTGCATGTATACATTAATTATTGCTACCTAGTTATGAAAGTATAAGAAAAAATATGTTCGTTCTTCTAATTGGATTTCTCTTTATTCCTCCATCTCTGTCAAAAGCTAAATAAAAAAAAAAAAAAAAAAAAAAAAAAAAAAAAAAAAAAAAAAAACACACACAACTTAAACATTGATAATTTAATATTCCTGCATGTTATAATTTAATCATAGCCCACAGATACAAAAGTTTAAAAAAAGTATACTCCATTTTCCTGACAAAGGAGTACTAGAAATTCCTTAGTTGACCATATTCGTCCACCACTCAGTAGTCCAGTAAAGCAGTGTACAGGATAATTAAACAGTAATATCTTAATGTTCCTGGACCATATTTATACGTTAATAACAGCCTTCTATGCATGACAGTGTAATCAAAAATATTTTCATTCTTCTTGTGATATAGCACTTTAAATTCCTCTTCGGTGTAGCAGGTCTCCATATTTCTCCACCGCTCACCATCCCAATAAAGAAATATACAACTTAATCAACCATCGATATCTTAATATTCTTGCATTTATACATATACATTGATTATAGTTCCCTTAGTATGAAATTAAAAAGAAAAAAGTATGTGCACATTTTCTTAACAAAGGACTACTTGAAATTGCTCCCCAGTGGAGTAGTTCAACATACTCCTCCATTACTCATTAGCCTAATAAAGAAGTATAAAACTTAATTAAGCATCAATAATTTAATATTCCTACATGTACACATAATGTTCAGCCCCCTAGGCATAAATGTATTAAAAAAATATACACATTCTTCTATTAATGGAGCACTACAAATTTTTCTCCAGTGGAGTAGTCCAACATATTCCTCCATTACCCAACCACCTAATAAAGAAGTACAAAACTTAATTGATGATATAATAACAGCCTCCTATAATAAAAAACAGTATAATAAACAAAAGCTTATCCTTCTAGTAATATTATTCTTTAAATTCCTCTTCAGTGGAATAGTTCTCCATATTTCTCCACTCCACTCAATAGCCTAATAAAGAAATATACAATTTAATCAAGCATCGATAATGTAATACTCTGCATATATATATTCACTATAGTTCTCTACATATGAAAGTGTAAAAAAAATATGTTTATACTTCTAACCATTTAGTACTCGAAAATTTCTTTCCAGTGGAGTAGTTCGACAATTCCTCCATCAATCAGTACCCCAATAAAGAAGTATAAAACTTAACTAAGCGGCAGTAATTTAATATCCTTGCATGTATATATTAATTATAGCTTCGTGAGTATGAAAGTGTAAGAAAAATATGCTCATTTTTCTAGTAATGTAGTTCTTTAAGTTCCTCGTCAGTGGAGCAGTTCTCCATATTCCTCCACCGCTCAATAGCCCAATAAAGAAATATACCACTTAATCAAGCGTTGATAACTTAATATTCCTGCATATGTACCTTGATTATAGTTCCCTAGGTAAGAAAGAAAAAAAGTAT
>CM077109.1:14191339-14204251 GCA_039619505.1 Cimex hemipterus | reverse complement strand
TCTCATATTCAGGACAGAAAAAGACAATATGCCTCATGTTCTCTAGCTCATCGCATGTGGAGCAATTTGGCGACAACACCGGCACCCCGAGGGTTCATCTAACCTCTGCTGTTGCGAACCCTCGTAAAAGAAAAAAAACCTTGTTGGACTTCAACAAACTTAACATTCTAAGCAATAATTTATAAACTTAGTTTAACACATATATTTCAAATTAAAACAAATCAGTGTCCTCAATATGTAACATTTAGTACAGAATTGCTTCGAACGAACTGACCGAGTTTTTTTTATCATTAATATTGTACGGCCGTGAAAACTGCAAAATCACGATCCGGTTACAACGGCAGCACGGTTGAGTGTTGGAACGGCCACGGTCGGGTGCCGGGCAGGTGCGAACAAAGCCAAGTTTCCAAACCATTTTTTTGGGATGGTTAGGGGAAAAAATCAAGGGGGCGTCGATGGCCGCAATGTTTAATCATTGACACGGCGCTCATCACTGTAAGATAAAGGTCCCGGGTTCGAATCCAGGGCCGCTGGATTCGAACCTGACATATTTGCAAATGGACTTTTTTTTCCAAAACACCGGCACCCTGAGGGTTTATACGACCGCTGCTGTTGTGAACCCTCGTAAAAAAAAATAATGTTCCAAATAACGTTTTTTCAATTTCAAACCCGCCGGTGGAACAAAATGCCGGTTACGGCACTGTGACGTTACTGGCATTTATGAATAGACCTTAAACGCGGTTATACCTTTTCCTAGGCGTTCAATTCATCCGGAAATTTACATAAACTACAAAAAAAACCAACAACAACAAAATAAAATAAACTAAAGATTAGCCTTGTGGAACATTCTGAAATTTGCAAATGCCAGGCTTTTACAGTTAAGACTTTTGTATTCGTACAATTCACCGACTTCAGCTTTCGTCAAGTAGGACTGCCAAATTAACCAGGGCAGTTTTATTGCTGTGACGGCGTAAACCTCACGTCTCGGCCTCGTCTAACCCAGACAGAATATCCCTGCTCTAAATAGAATTCGTCAGAGATCATTTGGAAACTGGCCTTCCTCCATAACGAGGCACCTCGACTCGTTATATACGCTAATTAATATTTATAGCGGGGTTTTATTATAAAGACCTTTAACCCTGTTTTGCTACTGAACTCGAGGATAAAATCTTGTTGACAAAAAAAACCTTATTGTATTTCGGGTTTTGGGTTTTGATTCTTTTCTAAATATTTACTCAAATTGTCGGAGGAAAGTAAAATTTAGTGTGAATTTAATGAGGTACGGGGGGGGAGTAAAACGGGATAGAAGACAACTAGCAGTCTACCCTTAACGAGAACAGCGGTGGAAAAGGGAGTCGCAATTACTATCGAATGTTGTGTGGGTGGGGTTCGCGACTGGGCCGTAATTGAACACACAGCCCCCCCCCCTCAGAAACAACCCCTTTATCGCCACCCCTTGTTACCCAAACCAAGACAAACTGCACGACAAGTAATTGCCACCGGAGGCCATTCAGTCACACTCGCCCCTCTCTGAACGACGCCGGGAACAAACGGAACAACGTTTCCACCCACTTTGGAAATAAATTCGGCTTTCCGCACAAAGCCCGGATCTGAGAAGCACCTGTAAAAATAATCCAAGGTGTTATCCCATGGAGACTTTTTTTTCTCAAATATTTAGCTCAGAAAAGACAAGACTAAGAAATCATCACTCACTTCGCCTAAGCTTTCTAAACCTAAGATTTTTGCGAAAATTTGCGATTGAAATCTAAAATTAACATGAAGATTGAAAAATTTTCATCAAGGTTTAACAATAAATAATAGGCCCTGAAGATGATTTCAATAAAGCTCGAAACGTTGGCACGATAAGTCATAATTTCTAAACCTACATCAAACAAGACTGCATCTCACGATCTCCAAATATTCTTTAATTAACAAATACTACACAATAATAATAATTTCAATTAATTATTCTTTTTAACTAAGGGTTTGATTGAGTGTGAAAAAGTGTCACGAGCGGGATTCGAACCCATGACTTTCGGCTCGGAAAAAAGAAGGGCGAAACCTGTAGGTTGAGATGGAGGGTTGGTGTCCGAGCGGACCGAAGTCATTTGTCAAGTGGATAGATTGTTGCGGGTTTTAAATTATTATAATATTGTTTTATTTTTGAGTTCTGTGCAGTTTTATACAGATTTGTTTAATGTTATGATTTTCATTTCGAGGTGTTATGTTGGACATATTTTAGCCGATTTGACAGTCCCATAACGAATCATAGTTGTTCTGCATTTGCGTTTTGAATAATTACAGTTGGGGGTTTACTTTTGTGTGCTGTGCTTTGTTTTCTTTTCACGAATAATAATTACGATGCAGTCTTGAGGCCACGCTTTCGACCTAGAGAGCAAAATATGTCCACAGATTGGCATAATTTTTTTCACACTCGATTTCAAATTTTGTTTGAAGACCAACTGTAAGGATTATTTTATATTAATTTTGTTTAACGTTGTGACGTTTGCTTGCTCTATTTATGTTTTTATGTATGTTTATTTTGTGCTATTATGTTTTCCTGCAATGCATTTTGTTTTGGAATGCCATGTTCTCATCTGTAATTAACCGAAGATCATGAGTTCAAATCCTGCATGTAACACTAACTTTTCCAACTTAAACAAGACCTTAGTTAAAAACATTAATTAATTGAAATAATTAATTTGTTGAACTTGGATATATGGAACATAACTGATAAACAGATTTGGATTAATGCAATAATAGTTTTATGCGATTACAGTCCACAATAGAGGATATTGGGTGTCCTTTTTAGATGGCCCGGCTGAACTCTTCTCTTGAACCAATGTCGCTATAATAAAAAAATATTTAATATTTGTTAGTCTAGTTTTAAATTTTAAACTTTTTTTGGAGAAAAATTATTCCGGGAATTTCAGGCCGATTCCAACTTCAAAATTTCAAATACGACCCTTTACCTCGGTTGGATCGAAGTCACGATAGTGGTTAGAGCAGCGGCGTATCGAGCCGAAGGTCGTGGGTTCGAATCCCGCTTGTGACATTAACTTTTTCATTTCAACCTAAACCTTACATAAAAAAAATTTATTGAAAGTAGTTATTTCGTCAATAAGAACTCTAAATATAATGGATTTAATAATAATGATTTTATGTAATTTCAATCCATAAGAGAGGATATTGGGCGTCCTTCTTGAACTGGACTCTTCTCTTGAACCAATGTCGCTATAATAAAAAATATTTAATATTTTTTAGTCTAGTTTCAAATTTTTAACTTTTTTTTTGGAGAAAAATTATACCGGGAAGTTCAGGCCCATTTCAACTGCACAATGTCAAATACGACCCTTTACATCCTGCCAGATCATTTTAAAGAACGTTTTACGCTGGAAACAGTGGTGCAATCGATTTTAAATTGGTGGAAAAATGACAAAGTTACGGTAATAAGAAATCGGCAGCTTAATTTCGTCAAGTAGCTAAATATTTTACTGTTTGTTTCGGAAATTTGAAATTTTGAAGTAGAACTGGGCCTGAGGTACCCTGTATAATTTTTCTTTACAAATAAAAAATAGAAACTAGACAAAAAGTATTTCGACTTTTTTTTTATGGCGACATTGGTTCAAGAGAAATTCAGCCGGGATATCTAAAAGACGCCTTGTAGATTGTGCAGGATTTTTTTTCCATGATCATAAGCAAGAAGAACAATGGTTTCTACGTGCGGTCAATACTAAAACAAAAAAAAACGTTTTAAAATTGTAATAAATTCTTTTTTTTTCTTGTTATATTTTCCGTTGACACAAAAATAACATATTTTACAATATAGTATATACACTTGATGTATCGTACAATGTACAATTTTATTTATAATATTTATAGTTTAATTTATATTAAATAGCTATCTAGAGATTTTTCAATGTCCCTCTTTTCAAAAATGGAAGACATGTTGGGCATTCCTTTTTTTCTATTAATTTTCTGATTCAAAGAGCCAGTTATCACATAAACTCGCCCTGGAGCATATCCGATTTATAAATTACACACAACCAGAAATTTTTTTAATATATATATATGTATATATTTATGGAAACAAAATTTGCTTTAAAAAAATCGTTCTTAACTACTATTGTATATACACTTTTCACTGGGATTTAATACTGGGTATCTTTGGTTATTGTCTGCACGTAATTTTTTTGTTTTTCTTTCGAAACCAGGTCAGTGAACGAATTCGTTGACGTAATGCTGGGAGTCTACGATGACGGAGGTGTAGGTCGGCGGGGTGGAGGAATGATGAGGTGCCGTGTAAGAGCAGGATGGAGGGTCTTCGCCGCTGGAACAGCTAGAACTGGAATAAGGCCTACCCAGGCAGCCGGATTCAGAATATCCGGCCGCCGTCGCGTAGTACAGCTCGGCCGAAGGGTAGGAAGGTTCCGAAGGGGGGTACTGCTCGTAGAGCTGAGGCTGGTAGATGTCTGTAGGCTGCAGGTGCAACTGAGGTTGGTGGTGGTGGTAGGACGGAGCCGGTTCTTCAACGCCGATCGGCGCAGGGTTCGCAGCGACTGGTACCGCAGGGGTGGTCCGGGTCGTCGAAGGCTCATCGCCACCCACCATCGTTAATATAACGTCTTTCTCCTCCCATTCGCTACAAAATAAATAATTTTATAAACAAATATAACACACAAGATATTCTCACAAAATTACATGCTGTAACTACTTTTACTCGAATTAACAACAAATATCAGAATATGTGTACAGAAAACATAAACAGACGTCATATCAGCTCAAACCCAAACCCCACTTAGAAGGTAAAAACAAAACTGATTGACCAAAACAAGACCAGTAATTCAAAATGACCAGAAACGACCGGCCTGCAGGTTTCAAGAAGAAATATCACAATAATTGTGACAAACCACATGAACATATTTGCAGAAGTGTTTTTACCAAAAAAAAAAACCTCCCGAAAATGTGGGAAAACACATTACACATAAGCACTGATTTTTGATATACTCGTGGAAATAGCAAAAAGGGAAAAACATACTAACATGAACCTCTGAAATACAAGCATCCAATCGCAGCAGACACCCCCTTGACATAACTTTAACAAAAATTGACAAAACAGAACTTCGATATACACAGAAATCCAACAAGAACAGACCTCACAAAAAACTCGAAACTTTCACACAAACACAAAAGGGGACTGATAGACAAACAAGAGGTATGGAAGAGTAAAACGACCAGGCTATAGTCGATCACCTCGCCGTTCTCAACAATAAAACTTACGAAAACTTAAATGAACCTAATAATGAAAGATTATGTAAGAAGTAATACGCTGTATTAATTAAAATCGTCGGCAAGCAGTGAAAACAGTAAAATTAATGTCACAAGCCGGTTGACCCTTATATGACCCGACATCTTTACGCTGTCAATCATTCATTTTTCTTACTTGAGCAATATTTGCAGAAGTGTTTTTTAATTGTGCGCTGAACGATCTCCACAATATTTTTTCTTCGTTGTATTGTGCTGTCTCATGCTGTTTAGTTATGACGCATGTCATTCCAGACGGTATCATAGTTGTGCTGTTGCTGTTTTTAATTGATTATACAATTGTTTAATTTTTAAGTTCTGTGCAGTTTTATATCCATTTTTTTAATGTTGTGATTTCTTATTCCTTGGTATTATTGTGTTTTATTTTATGTTGTTTTGTTGTAATGCACGTTAGCCGATTTCATAAGTGCCATGACAGTAACGTAGTTGGTCTGCATTTGCTTTTTGAATGATTACAATTGGGTTTTACTTTTGTGTTCTGTGTTTTGTTTTATATTCAAGAATGCACTAGATCACGGATTGGTCTTGATGAGATAACTGCCAAATTTTCGACCTGGTTTAAGACCATCATCAGAGCAAAATATGTCTACAGATTGACATAATTTCTGTCACGCTTCATTTCAAATTTCTTTAAAGATCGACTGCAAAGATTGTTTTTATATTATTTTTATTTAACGTTGCTCTGTTTGTTATGTTTTTTATGTATAGTGCTTTTATTGTGTGCTATGTTGGATTGTAACGTTATGTTCTTCACGTGAATTTTTAATGTTATATGTTTTGGTTTTGTTTACTATTTTGTACTTTGTTGTGTTTTTTTTAAATATTCTCTCATTGTTTTCATATGTGGTTTGAAAGGTTATATTTGTGCTGTGTTTTATGTCTATTATTTTTTTTATTGTTTTAAACGATTATGCGATTTTATCGACACTTTGTCATCTGAGTTGGAAGGAGACCTTTACGTACCGATCTAACGTAAACTTTATTTAACATTGACCGAGCTTTTCAGGCTTTTGTTAAATTAAATTTTCTTTAAATTTACCCACCTTAGAACGTAGTTCACGCTGACGATGCAGTGCGGCCGGCTGGAGCGCGAATTGTGGACAATCGTGGCGTAGCTCTGCATCCAAACCCAGCCACCGTCTTTGGCCAGGAACCTGTAGTATTTTGTCGTCACTTGCCCTTTGTATAATACTAAAAAAAGAAAAAGGAAAAATAAAAAAAGGCACTTTATAAGGTGCTTGGAAGCCAACAACTATTTATTATGGAAAGTACCAAAGAGAGAAGTCTTTACAGGTCATCGAGGTTATCGTGGAAATCGAGAGAAAAGTTTCTGATTCATTTCAATTTTGAAAACGGTAAAAATAAAACCATTTATTGTAGAATTTTTATTATTATTCGGACATCTTGAGTTGCGGTCAGGTGTGACTAAGGATTCAGAAAAACATTTTCTTTATCGTTCCAACGTTTCGATCTTCATTGAGATCATCTTCAGAGCCTGGGGACTCACTTTGAGTATTTATTTTTGCATTGTATAAATTCACTTTTTTCAACATCCTATATGTATTTGTTAAATATAAACAATGTTCGTAAATCCCAGGCCCTGAAGACGATCTCAATAACGGTCGGAACGTTGGCTATTGGGTAAAGAAAATATTTTCCGAAACCTTCGTCACACCAGACAGCATCTCATGATTTCCGAATAATCATCGACTAACGGCCACTAATCTCCACACATATAATTTTTATATTGAAAAATTGCAAAATTAACTCTTGTACAAGGAAATAGAAAATGTTTCGGGTGGATCGAAAAGCACAGGTGCACATGAAAGTTTCTGGATTATCGTCGTTAATATTGAAGAATAAGAAACACTGATGAATAAAATTGATTTTTTCAAAGTTTTCAAAGTTTTTGTAGCTTTTGTCTGCTTCAATAAATTGAATATATTATATAGCTAAATAAACAATGAACGATAAATACACAAACCACCAAAACACACACACAAAACACACCAGCGAACATATATTTTAGGGCCATTAAACTAACTTTATAGTTATAATTTCTTCTAATGTTTCTACAGCAAATTTTATAATGTTATATGGTATAACCTTACGGAATATTCACGCTAATAGATTACTACATTCACTAATTTCGTGGTCCTCTTGACCAATTAATTTCCATTAATTAAGGTTTTTAGTTGAGATTGAAAAATGGCAAAAAGGAGGTGTCCGAGTGGATTGAGGTCACAATAGCTCAAGTGGTAGAGCAGCGGCGGCCGAAGATCGTGGGTTCGAATCCCGCTTGTTCCATTGATGTTTTTATCTCAACTAAAATCCTTAATTAATTATAATAGATTACATTCACACACTGGGCTTCGTTTACTCTACCGCAGAGCACTCGATATTCTTCGGAATAATTGGGGATTAACCGCATATTTATAGCTATAAAGCGTTTTAAATAGTTCGTTGAATGTCTGGCTTCAAAATTATTCTCCTATCAAATATAAGTCATGAATAGCCAACTTTGTCGGTTTGATCAACAGTTTCATTGTACAATTATATGCTTGGAAAAGCCTCACGTGGGAGCTTAAAAGTGATACATTATGATTGTTCAACTTTTCATTTGTTGATCGATAGGTATTTTAACATAAGTGAAGCTTTTTTAGAAGGATGACTTGCTAATATGGCGGTTTCATCAAGTTCATTCTCATTTGTGAGCATATCGGAAGTAAAAAATTGTTTACTAAAGCGGAACGACTACCCTTGTGGTACACCTGCAAGCCCTTCTTCCAACTCGGAAGTCTCCGAACCCTGGTTGACTACGAAAAATCTCTCAAGAAGGTATGATTGCATAATCCGATAATAGACCTGGGGTAAAAATGATTTTAATTTGTATAGTAATCCCTCATGACATACTTTGACGAAGGTTTGAGAAACATCTAAGAAACACTCTAGTCGCGTCAAGTTTCTGCTCGAAACATGATGTAATCTGTAACTATGTGAAGTTCGTGGGTAGTGGATGATGGTCAAAGCCAAACTGATGGCTTGGTAAAACGTTTGAAGAAGCATAGGGATAATTATTATGTAAATTAATTTTTCGAATAATTGAGAAGGAACGGGTAACAAACTAATAGGACGATAAGATGATGGGGAGTTTGGAATTTCCCTATACTTTGGTATTATTTAAATATAAGGAAGTTTCCATTGGGTAGTTCTCAAAATTTAAGTCAGAAGGAAGACTGGTTTTTTTGGCGAAGTTCATGAAGCACTTCACCTGTTTTCAAATAAGTGGCCATTTTTCTATTATATTGCTGAAGAAGCTGTTATATTTCTTGTGAATCTTGTTTTGTAAGTTTAATTGGCAGACTCTAGAGGAATAGGGAAATACAACATAAATTTTAAAAATTACGCTGTAAATGTTTAAAAAATAATTTTCTATTCTTGTTGACCCTTTGGATTGAACGAATTGTTTGGATGGAACTATTCTTATAATCAAAGAATCCAGGCTTTCTTTGCGATTATTTATTACGTTAAAGTAATCCCGAGGATAAATTAAATGTCAGGCGGAAAAGATAAGGAAATACATAGACTTTTTTTAGCGTAATGAATGAAAGGCAGTCATAAAGGAAAATTTAGGACCCACTATCAAAATGATTTCTAGATCAGAAAATAAGACAATTACATGAAGGTTAAAATAGTGGATTTTTTCCTGTAGAACTGATTGTTGTGAAGAAAACGTAAATTAAAAAAAAATGTAATCAAGTTAATGAAAGGTAAAATACTTACAGGTGCAATGGGAATATCGCATGTGCATCATATCTGCTGTGTGGATGTAGTGATACAGAGTTTTTTCAATCAGGTCCTGCGGTTCGTATCCGGTCAACTGGGACACCCTGTTTGTAAAACGTCAACGTGAGTCACACGAGGCAACTGTGCTCGTTCGCACCATTAAAAAACCCGGTGTCGGCTTACCTCGCGTCTAAGAATATCAGTTTGAGATCGAGTGACGCCCTGAACATGAACATGTTACAGTGAAGTTTGATTTCCGTGATCGCCGAGGGCGGAAGCGAGTGTCCGACTGCGACCAGGCCGACGTTCTGGTAGCAGGTCTCGTATCCGGATGCCTCGAGGGAGTACTGCTTCACTTTTAAGTAGCCGGAGCAGTGGATCACCTGGAATCGCCAGACGACTCATTAATTCATAGCCACGGACCTGGACAAATATGCGTCCTCACACCGGCTGTACAAAACGTCTTTTAAATTTTTTTCTCTCTCCTTTTTAGTTTTGTTTTTGTGTATCGGGTCATACCGTGTCAACTGAGGCAGGTTTCGTTGCCTTTTGTTTTGGAAATTTCAGCCTGAGACGCTTCAAAACTTACTTGACACAAAGAAAACATAAATACACAATACCATACAATTTATATGCTGTGTAATGAACATTTTGTGTTTTCTTGGTGGTGGTTTCAAAATTTACACTACTCCACTATCTTAAGACTTTTCAATGAAATTTAGAGTATGACTACAAATTACAAATCCATTTAAGTTTACTGGTATATATTTAACTTTTTCATCTCAACCAAGACCTTACATAAAAAAAAGAATAGTTGAAAAAAGTAAATGAGATGAAAAATTAGTGACATAAGCGGGATTCGAACCCACGAACTTCGGTTCGCTGCTCTACCACTTGAGCTATCTATCAAGTGACGTCATGATAGCTCAAACGATTAAAGCAGCGGCATATTGAACCGAAGGTCGTGTGTTCGAATCCCGCTCGTGACACTAATTTTTTCATCTCCATCAAGACCTTACATAAAAAGAATATTAATTGGAATTAGGAAATAATGAGTAGAGATTAGTGTCCGTTAATCGATAATTAGGTAGGTTTCAGACTTTCGACACGACACACAAGAATGGTACAATTACACAGAAGGCAAGCACTTTGAGCCCTGAAGATGATCTCAATAAAGATCGAAACGTTGGGAAGATAAAGAAAATGTTTTTCTGAAACCATGAAATACATCACACCAGACCGCATCACACGGTATCTGAATAATTAGGAAATAATGTTGACAAAAATCGCCAGATTTTAATTAAAACAAGCTCACTACAGATGAATGAAAGACTAAGGATGAATCAAGTTTTGGATGAAATTCAGGTCCGCCTTTTGACAAATTTATCTTTTTTATAAAACATGACAGCTGACCAATCAGTCACTTAAACGTAAAACACGTCTAGAATTATGCTACAAGAAATTATTCAAAAAGATATTTGGTTGTGCCAAATTGAGAACATTTAAGCTACATTAACTGAAAAAATTTTGCTTTCGGAGTTACCTCTTTCCTATTTACCTGAAGGTTAGGGTAATAGAAACAAATATAAAATTATTATTTCACCTTAAGCTTTTTCTGAATATTCAGAAATCGTGAGATGCGGTCTGGTGAGACGTAGGTTTCACAAAAACATTTCCCTTATCGTGCCAATTTTTCGAACTTTATTGAGAACATCTTCAGATTTTACGTAATTTATAGTGGTTTTAACAAAACTAGAAGGCTTCGGCAAACTATGAATGTTTGTTTTTGTCAGTATATCAAAGAAAAAGTCTTGCTTCTTCTTCTTAATATTTGCTTAATATTTCGACGTTTTATCAAATACAAAGGTCCGCTTGTTTTCGCGTTTTCAACTAATAAATTTTCACGATATTAATTTAAAGGCTGGAAGTTATTTTGAGTTGTTTAAAAATTGTTCTTGAAATTTTCAATATTTTTTTCTTTCAAGCTTACATTAAGGTTAACTTACCTTGAACCCTCCTGTCGTAAGTCCGGCGTTCCTTTTCGCCAAAACACACTTCATGCGTATGAAGAAAGCCCTTTCCATTTCGAATTCTGAAACAAAAAATGTAACAATCAAATTTATTTTCTGATTAATTTTAACCAACGGGCATTCCTTCATGAAATTCTTGTCATTAAATTTACAAATATTCATTTTATTGAATGTTATTTTTTAGTTAAAAGATCAAGTTTTTATATTTCAGCGGCTTCTTAAATTTTGTTTTAAATTAATTTCTCTTGGTTATCATACTTTCCTATTTTGGGATGACGCCCACGGAATCAAAAATGGCATCTAAGCTTTGGTAATATTGATGAAGCTTTTACTTACCTTGTAGAAGGTGGTGGTGCGGAAGAGGTTGTTGGAGGGAAAGCACGGATGACATTTCGTCGTGATCATTCGGATGAATGTATTCGAACAGGCTGTTGCCAGTCAGTTCGACTTGAGAGAGGCCTAAGTGGACAGAAGCAGTTTCCGATATATACATTATTTTCCCATCAGGAGCGACTACGAATATGAAACCGTCTAGAGTCTAAAAGAAAAAGGACAATAAAATTAAAATAAAATAAAACAACTGGACCGCTTTGAAAACAATACCTGTAATAGATGCGATCCCAGTTCCCTGATGGAGGCCTCCCTCGGAATTGACGGCGGGGGCGCAGCCCCCCAGGCGTCGCCGAGCCCTGTGAAAAGTCCGTCGGTTATAAAAGCCCTGTGAAAAGGAATGGGACAAAGCCCTCTCCCAATTACCGCCGCTGTATGACTTTGTTATCCGAGCACGCGCCCTAATTGGTCCGCGTGGGCTCGCTCTTTGTCTAACACGGACGGCCGTCAATCTAGACGCGGAGTCAAGACAATTCGTCTCGCGCCAATTAATTTTATATCTAAAGAACAAAAGGGATCATACACGAATAGAGTCAAATTTAAAAAGGTGACAATTTGAACAAGTCGATTCATTTTTTCCCCAAACATACTGACTACAATTATTCAAATATCGTGAGATGCGGTCTGGTGTGATGTAGGTATCAGAAAAACATTTTCTTTATCAGAGTGGGCACTCTCAACACGACATGGCACAATTACACAGAAGACAAACACTTTGAGCCCTGAAGATGATCTCAATAAAAGATCGAAACGTTGGCACGATAAAGAAAATGTTTTTCTGATACCTACATCACACCAGACCGCATCTCACGATATTTGAATAATTATCCGTTAACGGTCACTAATCTCTACACATACTGACTACACTCAAATCACACGGTAAAAACAAAAAGCCTAAGCTAGTAATTCCATTATCCTTGACAAGCAAATTGTCTGTGTTATCCCTCCCTTACAAAGATCAGTCTTGAGAAAACAGAAATAAGGAGAGATATAAATGAAAGAAAAAATATAAATAGATAGACATATAAATATTGTTGGCAGTCTCCTTCTTGTTAGTTGACAACAAGTCAGTTTCGTGACCTAAAAGTCATTTTTACAAATATTTCAACAAGTACAAGTATTTGATATAGAGATAGATAGACAAAGATAGAAATAGATAGACAAAGATAGAGATAGATATACAAACATGGAGATAGATAGATACATCAAGATATAGATAGATAGATAGGTAGACAAAGATAGAGATATATAGATAGGTAGATAGACAAAGATAGAGATGGATATTCAAAGATGGAGGTAGATAGATAGATAGATAAAGATACAGATAGATATAGAGATAGATAGACAAAGATAGATATAGAGACAGGTAGATAGATAGACA
>CM077109.1:14162273-14190939 GCA_039619505.1 Cimex hemipterus | reverse complement strand
GAGAGAGAGAGAGAGAGAGAGGAGAGAGAGAGAGAGAGAGAGAGAGAGAGAATGCGGATTTGTTGTGGATAGAAAATAACTAAGTAAAAAATGATTTTCTTGAAAACGTAGCTGAAATTGACTGAAATCAACATATTTAAGCATCTTTATGAAAAATTGTGATAAGATGTATATTTTTTATATAATTTTTTTGTGAGATGAAAAAATAAACGAGACACCACGATATTAAAAATTTTCCACAAAAAAACTTTCCTCCATATCCCCTGGGTTATGAAACGGCTATCCAAAGAGATTCCGTCCGAGGGATGAAACGTCCCGAATCAAATGTGTCCCGTTTTTATCAACCACGGGGCCCTTTTTCTTTCCTATTGGGTCTGCGAGATAAGCAAATGAGGTGGACAAAAGGTAAGGGAATGCCGAAGGTCGGTCCTCTGCCAGTTGACAATGTAGATACAACTGATTGGAGGGGTGACGATTGAGGGATGTGACGCTCCTTAATTTGACCAATTACCACGGGTGACACCCTCGTCAAAAGAAAACTTTGTGTTAAGGGCCGGGCAAAAACTATTTCCGACGCGATTCTTGGCCTTTGAAGCGAACCCGGCCTTGGGTTGTGATTCATATTGTTTTTTTGGACAAAGACCCCGTGACTGGTCTGTATCACAGTTTGCTGCGACAAACGAACTCGAGATGATTTGCGGAAAAAACCACAACAACCAGTTCGGTCCGAATGGTGATCTTATCTGCCTCAACTTGGTACAAGGTTTTTGTTTGGTGTATAGTAAAACAAAATAAAACTATGACAACGTAAAGAAAATTCACAGGTCATCGTTTAAATCTATGGCGTGGAACACGAACCTGTGGATGTTTATTCCAATAGTTGTATTTTTAGTTTAATTAAGAAAAAATTGTAACAATAAAAAAATAAAATGTCTACGAATAATTCTAATATTTAAGTAAACATTATTATCACTACAATTAATTAAGGTTTTTAGTTGAGATAAAAAAGTCAATGGTACGAGCGATTTTCGGCTAGCTGCTCTACCACTTGAGCTATCGTAACCTCGATCCACTCGGACATCAACTTTTGAGTTTTCCCCCCTTTGCCCAAGATCGCGGGTTCGAATCCCGCTCGTACCATTGACTTTTTTATCTCATCTAAAAACCTTAATTAATTGTAATGTATTAACTGGTCAAGCAGACCACGAAATTAGTGAATTTAATTGTTATCATTTATTAGCGTGACATTCTGACGAGGTACATCAAAATTATTTTTAGGTTTTTCCATTCGTTATAAAAAAAATGTTAAGTAGCTACTATAAAAATAATTTTAAAAATTAATTAATTGTCTGTTAAAAAAATAATTAATTAATGATTCAAAATTTATGAACAAGTTTCAAATCTGACAAAAACTGTGCGGCTAATGCACAGGGTGACATGGATGACCATAGCTTTTCGATCTTTTATGTAATAAAATTTTTAGCTTCATCTATAAAAAAAATTAACAAATAATTAATTTATCAATGATCCAAGTCCGATAAAATCCATGGTGCTAAACCAGAAGGTTTACGTTCGACCGTAGACGATAAACATAAACATTTCATTTTCTATCCTTTACGCAATAAAAATAATTCAGACCGTGCTACTTGACCAGACAAAATTAACTTTAATATTAGGTCAATTAATTGTTCTCTTTTTAATCTAAGGTCTTGGTCCAGATGAAAAAAAGAATAATTAATTAAAATAATTAATATGGTCAATTATGTCTGTTAAAAATGTACGGTTTAATATCAAATTTTATAAGTCTATATAATAAAAATATGGTAACTACAGTTTATAAAAATAAATAACGAATAATTAATCCACTAGTTAAAATTAATATCAATGATCAGTCTGACAAAATCCATGCTGCAAATCCAGAAGGTACACGTTCGACCGTGATGATCAACATAAACATTAGATTTTCGATTCTTTATATAATACAAAAATTCTTACTACCTTCTATAAAATAAATAATTCACAAATAAATATTCAATAATCAAAATTAATCATCATAATGTAAATCTGACAAAATCCCGTGCTACTGACGCGCTTAACCAGACAGAACCAACTTTAATATTAGGTCAATTAATTGTTTTGTAATCTAAGGTCTCGGTCGAGATGAAAAAATAATAACTAATTAAAATACGCAATTGATTATAAACAATTTTTTCGAAATGAAAAATTTGTGTCACAGGCTGGTTTCGTACCCAAGACTTTCGGCTAAATACGACGCTGCTATACTGCTTGAGCTACCGTGGCTTTGCTGGACCATACAACAAACATCTCATTTCGACTCTCAGGTTTTATTCCAATTGTAAGTGTAAAAAAACATTTTTTTTAAATTAATGAGTGCACTACACGGGACTGTGTACGATTCTAGATTAATACTTTAATTTATTAATTATTTACTAATTATTTTATCAGCCGCAACTTAATTATATAAATATTTAATTAATTGTACAAAATTTTTTTCAAAATGTAAAAACCGAAAGTCGCGGGTTCGAATCTCTCCTGTGACTCAAATGTTTCATTTTGAAAAAATCATTTATAATTAATTGAGAATTTATTTAATTAAGTAGAAGCTGATAAAATAATTGAAAATTTAAAATCAATTAAAATGGTCAATTATGACTGCGAAAAATGTATGGTTTAATTTTTCAATTAATTAAGATTTTTAGTTGAGATAAAAAAGTCAGTGTCATGAGCTGGATTCGAACCCACGACCTTCGGCTAGATGAGCCGTCACTCTACCACTTGAGCTATCTTGGCCTCGATCCACTCGGAAACCAACTTCCCATCTCAACCCCACCTTTTGAATTTTCTCTCCTTTTTGGCCATTTTTCATGGTTTAATATTAGGTTTTTGGATCGTTTATATAATTATCTTTTATAAAAAATAAAGCACGAACAATTAATCCATTATTTAAAATTAATATTAACGATCAAAGTCTGACAAAATCCATGCTGTTAATCCAGAGAGTACACGCTTGAGAGTACACCAGAAACAATCAAATTCATCATTAGCTTTTTCGATCATTTTTATAATAGAAACACGTCAACTACCGTCTATAAAATAAATGATTAACAAATAATAAATTCTTAATATAGATGAAAATTGATGACAATTTTGTATAATCTGTCAAAATATGTCCTGATAATCCCAAGGGTCTAATGCTTGAATATAGACTACTTTAATATCAGGTTTTTCGAACCATTGTATAATAAAAATATGCTAAATACCTTTTATAAAATTAATTAATTGATATTAATGACAATAATCCAATTTGATAAAATCTGTACTGCTAATCCCTCTGTAGATACGCAGATTTGAGAAGATCAACTTTATTCATAAGTTTTTCGATCCGTTATGGAAATAAAAACATTTTAACTGTCAATCAACTATAAAATAATTTATTTGTTAAAATTAATATCAACGATGGAAATGTGCAAAAACTGTGCTGCTACTCGACCAGGTGACACGCTTGACATGAGACGATCAACTTTAATATTTGGTTAATTAAGGTTTTTAATTGAGATAAAAAAGTCAGTGGCACGAGCGGGATTCGAACCCAGGACCTTCGGCTTGATACGCCGTTGGGTAGAGATGGGAAGTAGGTGCCAGAGTGGATCGAAATCATGATAGCTCAAGTAGTAGAGCGTATCAGGCCGAAGATCGTGGGTTCGAACCCCGCTCGAGACACTGACTTTTTATCTCAACTAAAAACCTTAATTGAATGATATCAATTGGTCAAGTGGACCACGAAAAATAATGAATTTAATATTTAGCAATCACAATTGACCCGTTAAATATTTTTATTAATTATATTTTTTTAATCTAAGGTCTTAGTTCTTAGAGAAAAAGTTTTCTGGGTTTTTCTGGGCTTCGAAAATTACCCTATTCGACTGTCTTAAGACTTTTCAATGAGATTTTTGCTACTCTATAAATCGAAATTTTGAAATTTAGAACAGTACGTCTACGAATTGGGAAATAATCCCTTCGTGTTTATTATTTCTTTCAATTAGTTAACATTTTTATGCAAGGTTTTGGTTGAGTCGAAAAAGTTAGTGTCACGAGCGGGACCGAAGGTCGTGGGTTCGAATCCCACTCGTGACACTAGCTTCTTCCTCTCAACCAAGAACTTAAATTTAATATTAGGTTTTTGATCTTTGATGTCATAAAAATATGTTAATTATGTTTTATAGGTAATTAATTTGCAAATAGTTAATATATTATTTAGTTAAAATTAATGACAATGATCAAGTTCCAAAACTAATTAATTTTTGCTAAAAATATGTTAATTGTCTTAATCTTTGATTGATAATTAATTCAATAACGTATGGTGGAGTTATAATGAAAAGCGAATTAAATATGAAAATTATTGTCGGGTGTAACGAAGTGTAAACATTTCTACGATTGTTACCACTGGAATAAACAATAGTCATAGGATTTAAGTAGAACAAAGAGCGAAAACAGGCGGACCGCTTGTTTAGACACTGCTATAATCGGTCATGCAAGTCCTTGCAGAAAAAGTTCAAATTTTTACATCTCGCCCCCAGTTCAAAAAAAATTATTTGTCGGTTATATTTAATAGTATGTAAAATTTCTCTGTGATGAAACTTTAATTTGGTCGTTATCGATAATTTTGGTATAACAGAGCGTAACAATAAAGAGAGTGAAATGCTGAAACGCGCCTGACAGGAACGCAGCGAGGATAGGCGGACCAAAATGATCAACAACGACCAAATTTCGTGTTATAGTTTATTGTTTAAGTGATTCCCTTGCCTTCTGGAAACAGGTGTCTCATTTTGAGATAACTGGTCGTCAATCTGATTATCGACGCCTTGTCCAATTGGGACGTGAGGGCGGCCGGGAGCGGCAGAAGTTTGGCCAGTTCTAGAAATTCCGTATTCTCCTTTTCTCTTCTACTCCGTGCTGCGTTCTTGCTCTTTTCCTTCATCTGAAAAAAAAAAAAAAAATGGTCAAAAAGAGAATCTTAAATTGTACAGTATGACGTGAAACTAATGAACACGGACAGGACCTTCCATATTAAGAATATTATTATTTAAAACCATTCAACGCAATTCAGCACGGACTTTAAATGCTTAACTAAGTGCTTTGTAAGAAAAATGCCTCTTAACCCGTAGAGCACGACGGTAAAGGAATGTAAATGCAAACCAGTCAATGGAATGACAAAAGGCAGAGGTACAACAAAGGTTTATTGCAGTGATTGGAATGTTTTTTATGGTAGTGTCTTTGAGAAAAATATTGCATTTTTACACGTTGCACGTCGGGGGAAAAACATCGACTTACAGGTCTGCGGTCAATACACATTTGAATGTCGAGCCTCATTTCTCGTCTGTTCCAACTCACAACTGAACCCACCCCGGCTCCGGGACTCCTATATATACCTTGACGTCTTTGGGAAAAAGTATTACCTGTTGATGGACGGCCAATGATCGCCGGGACGTCGAGGGGGTGGGACTTACATGGGAAAGGTGGAAAATGACTGAAAGACTCATGGCTATCTTTTCTTTTTTTTCAACGCCCTACTGACAGAGAAGTGTGAAATTTGACCATCTCAGGGCAAAAACGAACGTGCTAAGATAAATACTCTCTCTCTCTCTCTCTCTCTCTCTCTCTCTCTCTCTCTATCTATCTATCTATCTATCTCTATCTCTCACTTAAAAAAAACCCAGGACAACCGTCATATTTAAGATTTAAATAGGTTTCACAGGATCCTTATCCATCATGAGTTGAAAAAGAAAAATGAAGAAACTAACAACAATGGCTGAGACAAATTAGACAGAGTTCAAATTAGAGTTTACGAACAACTTCGGAAGAAATGCGCGGAGCAATTTAAAAAATTGAAAAATGGAAGCATAGTAGCACTTGGTAAACAGGTTTATGCTTCTGAAAAAAAAAACCATTATTGAAAAAGAACAGACAGTTGAAATAGGTGATTACATCTTTGGCATTGTAAGTACGTAAGTAAGGTAAGGTTCCGGCTATTTAAGAGGGTTTTAGGACCAACTATAATTTGCGCGTCCCGGACGAGGGGTCAAACAACATTACAATGGATCTCATTTTATAATCGGTTCAAAAACCATGGGCTGTGCGGGGATTCGAACCCGAACAGCGAACATATACGGGTCAGGCGCCCTAACAAATCGATCACCGCGGTCTCCCATTTTAAGTACATTGAACTTGATTAATTACTAAACTGGTTGGATTAAAAAAACAACAACACAATAATGGAACAATCAATCACCTTAAATATTACCGAATTTAAAGTCTCTGTATAGAATTATGGGAAAAGGATCATTGAATAAATGACTATGAAGGATTCTAAAAAATGTTCCTTCGAGGGTCAATTTTCATGATTGCACTTGTAATTTCTGTGGATGTGTGGTGTATGCTTGTGTATTAATTAAAGTATGTGTGGTGTTTAGTGTTCGTTAGCCAGGATTATTTGTACATCGTGAGATGAGGTCTGGTGTGACGTAGGTTTTAGAAAAACATCTTCTTTATCGTCCCACGTTTCGAACTTTATTGAGATCACCTTCAGGGCCTGGGATTTACAAACATTGCTTAAATTTAACAAATGCAACAAACAAAAAAATATGTATTTATCCAATGCTAGATAATGTTTTAGATGAAAAGGAATGAATTTATACAATGCTAGAAAATTTTAGATTAAAAAAATATGTATATGAAAAAATATGAATTTATTAAATTCATATATATATATATATATATATATATATATATATATATATATATATTGTTTATCCATAATTTTCTGGCATTCATTCCTTTTTTTAATCTAAGATATTCTAGTATTGTATAAATTCATACTTTTTATACATCCTACATGCATTTGTAAAATCCGAACAATGTTTGAAAATCCCAGTCCCTGAAGATGATCTCAATAAAGGTCGAAGCGTGGTACGATGAAGAAAATGTTTTTCTAGAGCCCACGTCACACCTGACCGCACCTCACGATACCCAAATAATTAATTAAAGTATCATCTTGTTAATTAATCCGTAAGGTTAAAATAAAGGTCAAATCAGTTTTGTCTAAAAAAGGCCATGGGCTAAAAAGTGGTAGAAAGCAGTTTTTTTTGTGTGAAAATTTAAGCTGATTATTAACTAACATAAAGGTCAAGAAATTCGGTCCTTTTTTCATTGGCGTTCATTCTTTGGGAAATTTTTATTTTGATGTATTAACATAGTAAGAAAAAAATTTGATAGAAGTGTTTTTCACCCTGTCTGACAGTGAAACAACAATACTAATCATTAAAAAAATATCATATTATTATTATTTCACAATTAATTACGGCTTTTAGTTGAGATGAAAAAAAGTTAATGGCACGAGAGGGGTTCAAACCCACGACCTCAACCTATCGTGACCTCGATCCACCCGGACATCAACTCCCCATCTCAATCTCCAATCCATGACGCCATCAAAAAAACAAAATATACGTAATATTTTTAGTCTTTTATTACTTGTATTTCATTTTTGAAATTTTTGCGTTTTTTGGAGTAAAATTATACAGGGTACAAGGCCATATTCTGCTAAAAAGTGGCAGAAAGCTGTTTTTGCTGGTTTTTTTATGTACTACAATAATTTAAGCTGATTACTAAAATGGTCAATATATTTTCTACTTTTTTCGTTGACATGCATTCTTGGGCAAATTTTTATTTTGATATATAAACAAAGAAAAAAAAAGTTTGGCAGAAATTTTCATTCTGTGGACTGAAGAATAACCAATTTTCCCCCTCTAATGGCATACTAAACTGTTGGAATTTTCTAATTTTCGAAAATCGTAAAGTTTCATTCAAATACTCTTGCCATCATCTGGTAGTTCACTGCATCAATATTTGGTGCGGACTTCGTTGAACAGGACAACGTTGGTCCAGTACAACTTCGAAATTTCAACGACCCTATACACATCAATTTAAAGGAACTTTTCGCTGAAAACAATGGTACAATCGGAATTTGAATTGGTCAAAAAAATGACCAACCGAATTACTTGAAATGTTGTAAGGGTTTTAGGTCTCTCAAAAAATAAAATTAGAGATGTACTCCCGACTTAGAATTTTAAGCGGTAGCTCTCACCTTGTCCAGGGGCTTCGGGACTTTGATTATGACACGTTCCTTGTCGTCGATTTGGGAGGATGAAGAAAACTTTCTTTCATGATTGCTTTGGAAATTTTGACTGATGAATCCAACTTCACCTATAATGGATTGGAACACACCGTTGGAATTTTCGAACGCGAGACAGAGGAAAATCGTTGAATTTCGTACTCTTGTCATCGTTAGGTGGGTTCACAGCCTCAAAGTTTGGTGTTGACTTCTCGGAAATAAATTAACTGGGCCCGAACATGAATTATGATTAATAAATATCAAACCAAACCTGTGAGTGTTTTTTTAACGTTTGTCACAAGTTTATCATTTTGTCACCAATTTAAAATCCGATTAAACCATTGTTTTTAGAGTAAAAGAGACTTTAAAATTATCTCGGGATTTAAGGGTCGTACTTGAAATTTTGAAAATGAACTGGGCCTGAAGTATGTATTTCATATTCTTTTTGTCTAGTTTCAATTTGTTACTTTTAGTAAAGAAAAATTTATACACGGTACCTCATGCCCAGTTCTACTTCAAAATTTCAAATTCCTGAACAAACAGTAAAATATTTAGCTCCTTGTCGAAATTAATCTGCCGATTTCTTTTTGCCATAACTTTGTCATTTTTGACCAGTTTAGAAAACCGATTACACCATTGTTTTCAGCGTAAAAAGTCCTTTAAAATGATCTCAGGATGTAAGGTGGTAGTTGAAATTTTGAAGTTGATCTGGGCTTGAAGTTCTCTGTGTAATTTTCCTCTAATAAGGTAAAAATTTGAAACTAGTCTAAAAAATATTAAATATTTTTTTAATTTCGTCATTGGTTTAAGAGAAATTAAGCCGGGCCATCTAATAAGGACACCCTGTACAGTATAGTTGGCCGTAATTTTTTTCCCTGTCCGAAATATCAAAAATGCGTTTTCTATTGAGGTAGCATGATTGTATGACGATAATGTTTTCACAGTGATCATATTTGTCTTTTTCTAATGTTTCTAATTTTTCGCTCAAAGGTACGTGCTGAAAGGAGTGTGAGAAAGACAGGCAGTCTGTGAATCCGTCGTTAAAAAGGAGCACAGGGTTGTAAATTGGCGTTAAACTGACTTATTGCCCCTAATTTAACTAAGCCCGGTGCAGAAAGGAATTACCATTGTCCCGGCGTCTACCGGTCTGGGAAAACCTCCTAACAAGTGCCGACCTGGCCTGGAAAATTGTCGTACCTCAGGGCGATTTTCATGGAAGGCAGACTGCTCGGCACTGCCGGATTAGCCGAAACCGGAAAAAAAAGAGGTTGGGCCCCCCTTTGAGTTAGCCACCCATTGAAGTAATAACAAACACGCCTTCTCGATCCCTTTTTCGTATTTGGTCTGATCGTAAATGATCAAATGGGACCGCCTAGTAAAGCTGCGACATTCTCTCTGATTGTGTTACGCTAATCGTAAAAAGATATTTCTTTAGTTTCGGTTGATTAAACTGCTAACAACTGTCTAATAACTAACCGACAAAGTATATATTTTTTCAAGTATATTATAATAATTTAGTTTGTTTAGAGCCTCAAAACAATTATCGAAGCAGTAAAACGCGAAAGCTCGAGTTTGGAACAAGAATAATTTCAGAAATGAAGCGCCTAACACTTTGAGCCCTGAAGATGATCTCAATAAAGATCGAAATGTTGGCACGATAAAGAAAATGTTTTTCTTAAACCTATATCACACCAGACCGCATCTCACGATATCTGAATAATTTTTGTTCAAAGATCTAATTCTAATGTCGTAACTCCCGCTTGATTGTGGTACCCTGAAAACGTACTAATACGAAATAATTATCCTCCAAATTTGCGATAATTTTTCATTTTCCAATCATTTCTAGTTAATCCATTAATTTTTATTAATACTTATTAATAGGAAGGGTGACGCGAAATCGAAAAATCTCTTTTCCATTTTATATTTCTTCATTAATGTACTTTTTATTCTTAATTTCTTACCTTTCTACTTCATGTCTTACATTATGTTTTGCTCATTTATTCCTCTCTCACTCTTTTTTTCTCTGCCCCCCTCTCTTAATTTATTTCTCTCTCTCTCTCTATCTATCTATCTATCTATCTATCTATCTATCCATCTTTCTAAAAATTTACCATGTTATGAATTGGGAAGTAGAGTCTTCTCTTAAATATTTATATGAAATATATTAATGCTTAGTTCAATAATCTGATGATTAACGTAACTTTCTATTTATGTATCCTTCTCGCACTCAATCACATTATTTTTCTTCATACTTCACTGTCCAAATAAATCTGTTCTCTCTCTCTCTCGGCTTTTCTATTTCTTTTTCTCTCACTCATTTCTGCAATTATGACTACAGCAATATTGTCACCATTTGGAGGCAATTCTTAAACCGGGTGTCCGCACGTGGGTTTGACTTGAAAAGGCAGGATAGTAATAGAGAGGTAGAGAAAGAGAGGGAAATAGAGAAAAAACAAGAAACAAAGCTTGTACATATTATATTATTCTTCTGCCTTATATATTTTTTTTTAATAATCAGAGCAGTTTATTTTAAAGAAACACTTTATTCTTTAATTTATGATGTAATAAAGATTATATAACAACATTTCGAGAAATATTTCTCTCTCTCTTTCTCTCTCTCTCTCCCTCTCTTTCTATCTATCTATCTATCTCTATCTTTCTCTTTATCTATCTTTCTCTCTCTCTCTCTATCTCTTTCTCTTCTCTCTTTCTATCTATCTATCTCTATCTTTCTCTTTGTTTCTCTTTATCTGTCTTTGTTTCTCTCTCTCTATCTCTCTCTCTCTCTCTCTCTTTCTCTCTTTCCCTCTCTCTTTATCTCTCTCTCTCTCTATCTTTCCCTCTCTCTCTCTCTCTCTCTCTCTCTCTCTCTCTCGCTCTCTCTATCATCTGTCTGTCTATCTACCTTTATCTCCAAACACTTCACGTTCTTCCTCATGCATGACGCATAATTAATGAAATTAAATAAGTAATAAATTAAATATTAAATTAAATAATTTCTGGAATTTGTGTGTGTGTGTGTGTGTGTGTGTGTGTGTGAGAGAGAGAGAGAGAGAGAGAGAGAGAGAGAGAGAGAGAGCGTGATAATGTTCTATCTAGTTTTCTACTTAATACACACTTTCTGAAAGATTAACAATTTTTAAAATTATAGTAACGAAGAAATGTAAAAAACATTATTAATTTTTTTGTTTTTCTTGTAATAATCATATAGTATCTTGATTAAAATTGTATATGCTTTACCTTTTTAAGCAGAAATATTCTCTTAAAAATTCATTAAAATCAAATATGGTAAAGGTAAATATTAAATAAAAATCATCAATAATATTTTTCATCAGAATTCCCAGTGTGTGTTAAAGAAGGGGAGAGAATCACGTTTTTGTCGTTGCCTTTATAAATATTTAAAAAATTAAGTATTGCGTGACAGTTCATACATGTACTGCATGCTTTCTTGTTAATGAGTGATCTTGACACAGTTATTATTTGGACTGGACCACGTGACTACGCTAAAAGTGGCGCAATCGGTTTAAATTCTATTTAAAAAAAAAGTCGATTTCTTCGTAAAAGTTTATTGCCGTGGGAAAGGTGCCATCGGATGATCCGAAACACGTGCTGTAATCCCACAGTTAACGGGAAAACAGGTGTCGGTGGGAACACTGAGACAGGTACTCAAAGCGAGTACAACTTACAAAATTGTTTTCTATGGGGGTGCGAATTTGGACAAGCTACGGGAGGGAATCAGCAGTTCTCACAGTTGGGCACGTTCCATTTTTCGCCTTTACGGTCAAACGGTACAATGTCCCATACACATGTCGAAACTAAGGAGGTTTACCTTAACAAAATACATCCAAAGCCGGGTTATGTTCGATTTTTGACATGTGTGGTGGTGTTTCGTAGCACCCAATAAACTGCTAATCTCACCGCATATAACCGGATTCTGCCTGGTGTCATTAATAGCACTTACTGTCAGAAGAACAAACTAATAAAGCTCAGCAATTAATATTTTATGTCAGGTTGTTATATCTGTCGGGTATATGTTCATATGGCTATTTTATACTGTTTTGTTATTCGAGAGCGAGAATAGACGACCAAGATAATCGGGGATAATCAAACTACTGACATCTGTTCAAGTCGCAGCTACCATCAAAAGAATACTTAATATTTAGTATAATTAATTCTTTCTGTTTAATGATCTAAAAAGTGCATTCCATACAGTCGACTGTTGTTTAGTCATTCAAAACAATGAAAATCAATAATTGATTATTTATAATTAATTTGAAAATATATTTCAGGGCAAATATAAGTAAGTTTTAATCCCTACTTTTTTCGAATTAGTTAGAATTATGTATTATTTGTTCAAGTTATTCTATGGATTCTTTTACTGCCATCATCTATTTTATATTAAACATACTCTCTCTTGGTTATTACAAACGTAATAAAGTTAAAACCTAGTTGGGTTCAGGCGGTTCAACTAAACAAATAGATCCACAAAGAAACCGGATAAATTCCTGGATATTACCTAGCTGTGTTACCTCACCCTGCTTATATCCAGGCCTGGTTCATTCGGATTTCGCTCTTTATAGCCAATTGACAGCACAATTTTTACATAAGCCAACGATTATGATCATCGGCCTTTTTGAAACGGGAGAAAATTGGAAAAATGGAAGGATCAAGCGTCTTGCCTCACCCTATTTATAACCTTCACGTTGCGTCTGTCTCCTTTCTTTACCGGCCGATTTAAAAGGTCGTTTTGCGCGAAAGGCAAAAATAATGGACATCTGCACATTTCCTAACAGGAAAAAAATCGCAGAACTGAAAAGAGTACGCGTCCTGTCTCACCCTGCTTATAACCCTGACATCGTCCTTTATAAGTAAATTTGAACGATTACTGTATAAACAAGATTACTGTGTTTGGCACGGTCGAAAATCACAGCAATGAAAGTAGCACCTGCTAACCTCACCCTGCTTATAACCTTGACGTTACATCATCCGACTACAGTCTTTATCGGTCATTATTAAAGTTCATTTCGTAATATTGCAGCGATTTTTAACACCGGTCGCATTTGAGACAACCGAGGAAAGAGAAAAAGCAGGCGTGTCGGCTCACCCTGCTTATAACCCTGACGTTATTCTGACTACTTTCATTGGTCAGTTTTAAAAGTCACTTTGTAGCCAAAACAATTATGAATATCGATCGCGTTTAACATGGGAGAAAAACACAAAATTGAAAGGAATAGGCGTCTTGCCTCAACCTGCTTATAACCCTAATGTTGCACTATTTATCTACATACTTTATCGGTCTAATGAAAAGGCCATTTTGTCCGCAAAATTACAATTATGAATTTTCTTGTATGGGAAAAAGGAGAAAATGGAAAGATTAGGCGCCATGCCGTGTCCTGTTTATAACCCTAACGTCCCTCTCCTATGAGTCTTGCCTGCAATAAAAATTCTGACAACACATAAGACACCCAATAAGAAAATTTTATATCAGAAATATCTTGCAAAGATTAGAACCCCCTACTTTTCTACTAGTGATCGATCTGTAGAAAAAGGTGGAAGTAGAGGAAAAATCACCCAGAAATGTAGATAGTGACTTTCTAGTCTGGGATCCCTGACACCTACTAGATCACTGCAATTCGATAATATTTTATATTTTTCAACTAAAAGCATAAAATACTAATTGTAACTATGCCAAGAAATAAAAAGGATTGACCATAGGCCTAGGTTTTTTTTGAAAGAACTGAGAAGGTTTTTCCTCCTTGAACCTGTTTGAAATTGGACAATTTTTAACAATATTTTTCACATATTGACTAGGATAAGAAACAAACTTAAAGAAATGTAATTTGTGTATATAAGTATAAATGAGATCTTTAAGGGAAAAAAGTTGAAGGTGAAAGAACCATAAGATGTTCAAAATTTAGATAACATAATTTTGAAAATTTCTTTATAAGAATCATGAAAAATGAATAAGTAACAGAACAAATCATTAAATACAAATAAATTTTATAATAAAGAAGAGATGGATCCAGATCAGGTCAATAGAGAAAAAGCACGATTAAATTTTTTCTTTCTTGTCATACTTTCGAAAGTTTTCTCACCATCAGAACTTAGTTTAATAACAAATATTAACATATTGTAATGGGTTGTTATTAACATTTAATATTGTAAATTTTTATAATAATAATATATAAAACCGATAAAGCACAATGTTTAATACGATTTGTACTTTATGAGTGACAAAATTTCTCTAAATTTTGTACCCTGAGAGGTATAAATTGAGCGATTAAATATTTAAAATGCAAGGTTAAAATATAGCCAATGTTAAAGTACAAAAAAAAACTAATAATGAAGTTATGAAATTCTTTCGCGTACCTTGATTTCTCCGTTTGACTTCCTTTCGTCCTTCATGTTTGTGTTATCCTGAATGGTTACGTGCCGCTCCGCGTCAAAAACCCAAAGCCCATTTTTATTATTAAAAAGAGAAAACGCGAAATGTTAAACAGAAAACAATATTAGCCAGCCGAGTGGGGGATGTACGTGATATTTGTACAAACTGTCCTGTAAAAAATAGAGGCCGAAAACGAAAGAATCCTTTATAACAAGAGCGTAAACGTAAACAGAATGGAAAACATTTGTCTTTGGCCAAGGTCGGCTTCGTCTAAAAAAATGGATTTTCGCCCGGCTAATTACGCTTAGGGTGCTTTTTAAATAATTCATAATCCGAGGAATTGGTGGCGTTTCGACGGCATTTGGCAGTCATTCCGGAGCCGGTAAGAGGATCAATTTTATCGGAATGGGGGAGGGGGTAAAAGGGACGGATTAATCGTAATGGAGGGCATATGACGAGCCCTTCCTTCTGTTGGGACAAAGCAGGTATAACCGACTGTTTGTCTTTCAATTATCGTTACGACCGGGAAATGGGCTGGCTTAGAGAAAGAGGGGCAAAAGAGGAAAGTGGGAAAATTGCTCCGGCTTTACTACAATCCTGTCGGGTTTCCGTCCCGTAACAACCTGGTGGTTTTCTTTAAAAAAAGAAAATCAAGCAGCATTGCGATCCCGAAAGCCAAGGAAATGCAGACCAGAGAAAGTTCGAAAAGCCACCATCATCAGGGTCTGTGCAATAAACCCCCGAAAGCTCGGTACAGCCCAAATATTTGATTTTGCCCCCATATGACCTCAAGAGAAGATCTTATCACCCAAAACTAATTTTTTACAGGTCGATAAACAACCAAAACAAAATTCTAAAAATTTATTTTAAAAAATCAACGTCAAACTTAACTTTTTGGTAATATTGTAAAGTAGAAACTTGTTGAACCAAAAAAAGTCGCAGTTCTAACAACATAGATTATGATTAAATCACAATCAGCCTACAAAACGTCGGAAGTAGGAAAATACCATAAACCTTTCTTTCTCTTTTCCCAAAAATAAACCATGGTTTTGCTGAAGGTGGTAAAACCAAACAATTTTACGCCACTATAACGCGGGTTAGGTCCGGACATGGAATATGTGAGGCCATCTCCATAAAACAAACCTTTGGCCAACCGCTAATTGTTTAACAGGCAATGAGGTTGACGATCTGAGGCACATCATTCTGTTTTGTAAAAAATACACGCCTCAGAGGGAAAGGATGTATAAGGATATCATTAAGTCTTCCTTAATAGAGCATCCTTACAACCTAGCCATTTTACTGGCATCAGAAGACAGTGACATTTACCATAGCCTATATAAATTTATAATGTCCTGTGAGATCACAGTGTAAATATTTATAATTTAGTTATTCAGTAAAATATATACATATTTATTATTATATTGGTTTTATTTATAATAGTATTTATTGCTCTT
Source organism: Cimex hemipterus (assembly GCA_039619505.1). NCBI lineage: Eukaryota > Metazoa > Arthropoda > Insecta > Hemiptera > Cimicidae > Cimex > Cimex hemipterus. The sequence goes on along the minus strand of CM077109.1, from coordinate 14,174,912 downwards.
CCAAAATATAAATAAATATGTGATATACATGGAGAATAGTTCAGTCTTCCTTATCTACACTTTGTCGGTTAGAAGTTCAAAAATTCATAGGTTTTTTACTCCTGAACAACCTACAATGTAATTTGTTCGTTATCGATCATTTAACGACCAAATTGCAGGTTCATAAAGACTACAAGGTAAAACCTCACAACCTGCAGTGTGTCGACTGTATAAAAACTCATCCTTTTCTGACATTTTTGTCTATTGTAAAATGAAAATTATAAGCGATCAAATTTGGACACTAAATTAATAATTCAAACGATATATTTCAGAGTATCCAAAATGCCGCACTTCTAGCCAGCCAAAGAGCGAGGATAGGCGGACCAGATACCGTTCAAACGTATCTATCTATTCCATCTTCTTTGAATATCCAATACATTCGAATCAAGCAAGTATCGCAGTATCGCAAAAAAAAAAATTTTTTTTTTGAAGAACAATAAGGATGGAAGGACAAGAATGCCCAATAATTCCAATTTCGCTATTCACAGAGTGAGCCCTCTACAGGAACACACATAATAACACATAAGCGGTAACGAGACAATAATAGATGTGCATGAAAATATCCCAGAAATTATTTACATGCAGTTAGGTGTGATGGAGGTTTCAGAAAAACCTTGTTTTTATCGTGCCAACGTTTCGATCTTTATTGAGATCATCTTCAGGGCTCAAAGTGTTGTGCACTCTCAACACGACACGCAAGAATGGCACAATTACAGACAAACACTTTCATCTCTGAAGATGATCTCAATAAAGATCGAAACGTTGGTCACGTCACTAATCATTACAAATATCCCGTAATTATTACCACAAAAAGGGTGGATAGGCAGATAGGACAAAACGCCAACATCAACTTAAAGACAAACTAATTGTTGCCATAATACAAACTGTGGCGACATGAGCACATCTAGAAGGGTTCATATTTAGACGGCTAACGAAAACTTAGCAGTTCTAACGGTAAAAGGCGAGGATAAGCTGAACCTAAACCGTTAGGTTAAGTTATATAATATTTTTGAAACTGTCTCTCACTAATTTAATTTTTTGACTATTCAACTTATACGTACAAAGGGAAATATTTCAAGCTACAAAACGTCACAATTCAAAGAACAAAGAGTGAGGATCAACGGACCATACATGGTTAGGGTTTAAACTCCCAAATAATTATTCTTTCAGTGAGAAGAGCACCAAGAGTACCAAATACGCTAATTTTGATGGCGAAGGACTAGGATAAGACGATGCAATGGTCTTGGGTGTCTGTCTTCAACTTAGCACTCTTTCAGTGAGACCACACGAACCATCATTGTTGATCTTTCAACTGTCTAATAGACATGGGTTGTTAAGCGAACAGGGGGCGTCGGTGGCTGCAACGGTTTGCGGCGCTCATCAATGTAAGGTAAAGGTCCCGGGTTCGATTCCAGAGGCCCTGCATTCGAAGCCGACATACTTATAAATGGGTTGTTTTCAAACACACCGGCACCCCGAGGTTTGATATAACCTCTGCTGTTGCGAGGGAACCAAACCGAACCAGATACATTTAAGGTTAAAATTGACAGTTTTTGTAATTCACTCGCTTTGACGAATTAATAAATACAACGTTGTAAGAAAAAATTTCTATTCCAATGACAAACAACGAGAACATTAGGACCACCAGTTGGGATATAACCTCTCCACCTTGAGGTTTAACAAAATAGATGGCGCTCTATAAGAATTTCTACCTGCTATGGTTTTACTTTAAACAAAAAAGATTTATTGAGTACAATGAATTAAGACAAATACGCGCACTTCTAACGACAAAACAAGACGGACCAGACACAGTTTGGGATTAGTGACCAGATTAACTAACAATGTATGATGTGGCCAAAGTACAAGAACATTCATTAATTCACTTCTCGTGTAAACTAATCCAAAGACTAGTATTATTATATTATTCATATAATTTTAACGACAAAGGCAGAGGACAGGAGGAAAAGATGAAGGAAGGAGATATGGTTGAGGCTTTGCAACTCAGAGGCACGTACTGTGCTATAGACACTTTATGCTCTTGTGTGTCTGAACGTTTTACCCTTTTGTCGATGAAATTATTACAATGTACCAAAAACTTCACTGTTACACCAATCAATCATCAACAATGTACACAGTTATAATGAAAAACAGCGAGGATATACGGATCGAACGAACGTGATTTTAACCATTTCACTAGAGTTGAACCAGAGCAGGATTGTAAGAAAAAAGTACTAATCTATTGTTTACATTTCTAACATAAATATGTTATCAGGATCAATACTGATTATCCCAGGTCAGCATATTCCCGGCGTTCGTCATCTGTGCAACCTTCTGATAGTTGTCGTAACTCGATAATATTCCACCGTAATTGGCATTCTTTTGGTTGATTGTCAAACTACGTGTTGATTCGCTTAAGATAAATTGTAAACCTTATAAGAAGAGGAGAGATTAATTATTCTCCGTGTGATTATCATACGGTTATATTTACAATTAATATTTTATTTGAGTGATATTCATGGGGTTAGTCGTTATGGGTCTCAGGTAATTTTTTTTAATTTGTAGAAAATAGGATGAAGAACATGATGATGGTCTTTTAATTTTTGGCTAATTGATGTAATTTAGGTTTTTCATACTTGCACAGCTGATCACAGTGACAGTAAATCTGAGCAGATGGCGAATCGACCCAAGTCTTCGGATTTAAAAGCAGATGAAGCGTTACTGTTGTAATTAGATATTTGATAAATCGTTCTAGATGGAAAAAAGAGGTCGCCCGATGGTGCGTGATCATGAATACATAAACGGACTTTTCAGCAGTCGTGGCATTGTCTGTTTTCCGTTGGGGGTTCTGCATTGAATCTCCGGCCGGAAAGGGGGCGTTATTACCAGACTGGAGCGTTATTTGCCCAGGCGTAAAACTCCCTGAAACTTTCTGGAAAAATGTCTGGATTTTTCGGGAAAGAAGGTAATGACGGTTAGGTAAATATTCATCATCTGAGGGTCTGGAGTGGGCGCCCGGAGTGGCGCAGGGGCTGTGAAGGGGGGGTGAGAGGGTGAATTACTCATTTCGAGATGCCCTTAAAGGATGAGGGCGCAAATTACTCAAAAGTCTCACTTTTGCTCGATCCTACCCTGCTCATTTTTACATCTCTGATGTGGCAAGTTTATATATATTGAAAAAGATCCTACCTTTCAAAACAGAAACAACATGATTTAAAAGCAAAACTACAAAACTGTCAAACAACGTAATAACACTAATTTATAATAAAACTTACACTAAACAGCTAGTGGACTAGAAGTAATAAAAAATAGGAACACACCTACTCTGACGATATGCGACAATGTTAATTTATTTAAAAAAAATCTAATCAGGTTGTAAGTTTTCTCCAAGGATTGGACAAGGCGAGACAGCGCGGGCCCGGGTTTTCCCCTGGCGGAGAGGCCCTGGTTCGGGACAAAAGGGCCCGTTTTCTGCTTATTCAACACCTCCTTTGTCCCAGTTATCTAATACGCCCCCAACATCACTCTCCCCTTTGCTGATGTTCCTTAACCCAACATAGCCCCCAAGGACCGCAGGCTTTACTTTACCCTCAGCTCTAAACCCGAATCAATTAATTCTGTTAAACAGAAATTTGCATGAAGCTCCAATTTATTCTAAGAACGGTTAATTACCATTATTTTATAGATTTTCGCTCTTCCCGTTATAAAAGGAGTGTATCGTTTTTTGTAAAGTAAATTGATTTATCCAAAGCCAAATTTTATCAATTTTTTCCTCTGTATCTAGAACGATTGTACTGATTTAATGAACAAATTTTAAAACGATTAAAGCTCAAGTGGTAGAACAGCGGCGTATTAGCCGAGGGTCGTGGGTTCGAATCCCGCTCGTGACACTTTTTTACTTCGACCAAACATTCCGACCTTATATAAAGACTTTATTGAAAAACGTTATTCTCCCAATCGGACCACCAACTCTAATAAATTTTAAAACTTTTTTATAAACAAAATTTTATTGCAAATGCATAATTTACAAACAAGAATCATGCGTTCCTCGTTTAAAAACAAGAGCCATTTAGCGGTAACTTGTAAAAACGACAAACACGGGTAAATGCCCAGACCAACTGCTGATGGTGGTGAAGGTCGAAACACGCCTACAGGGAAAAATAGCGAGCATTGGCAGAGAAAAAGATCGTAAAAGTACAGTTCACCCCGGTAAAAACTTCAAGGAAAACCTGAAAACAAGAATCATGATCCCGATTCCTCTAATATCAGATATGTTTGAAATTTATGCATCTCATGGATAATTTTTTTAATAATTGATTTATTTACAGTGGTGTTTTGTTGAGATCTACTCGGTGGCTTGATCTGTGCGCTGTTGTATTTAACCTACCCCTAACCAATGAGTTTGACGAACAAAAACAGCGAAAATAGACAGAGCAAGATGATCGGAAACGACCAAAATACAAGTGCATCACTCAGAAGACACAAAGATGAAATCAATCAAATCATCTATCAACAACAATCATGACCATGATTGCTCTACTTTCAGGAAATAAAAGCCGAGATATTTGAAATTCTATACACCTGACTGGACGGTAGTCTGTTCAGCAGACTTATTGAAGTTTTCTTCATGATAAATTTCCTTTAACCATGCTTTTTCTTTAGTTTTGCTTATGAGCATATTTTGCTGAGGTAGCCCATTGATTCAGTCTTTGCGTTTAAATACGTCAGGCCAAAACGGAAAGGATAAGAAGTGCAAAATGATAGGGATCGAGGAAAACTACAGGCTCGTCACTCTGCAGGCTTCAGGGACAAAATCTATCGATCATGATCATGATTGCTGCCATTCTGAATCGCCGAGCCAAAAAATGACACGAACCTTTCGAAATTTGTAACTCTTAAGTATTTTTCGCTGGCATTTTTAAATATACTTGGTATATATTGAAGAAGCCTGCTAAATGATGAAATAGTAGTTTGATCGTTTCTGATCATCAGGACTCCCCGTTGGTCCGGTCTGTGCGTTATTTTGTCTATAACGTTCTTTACCAATTCGCCTGAGAGACCAAAACAGCGAAAAATCATACGAAATGATAGGGAACGACAAAAATACAGGTCATCACCCCGGAGAACCCAAGAGAAAATATCTGAGCAAGAATCATAATCATGATTCCTCTAATTTCAGGAAAAAGGTAGAAACGAGTGCTTTAGAATTTATACACAGAGGTCAGCTACCGTCCAGCGGCGTGCAGATTTATTATTGATTTTCAAATATTACTCGGGTTTAATTTGTTTTTTCAGTTTTACAAATGGTACGCAAATGCTACTAACAGACCAAAACAGAAGGAATGGGCAGAACAATTAATGATAAACGACCAAACTGCAGGCTCAGCTAGGAATCATGATCGTTTCCTCTAATTTCAGAATCAAAGGGAAAACGGATGAACGAACCTTTTGAAATTTCCTTAAGATTTTTTGAGTGTGACAGTTTTACTTATGTCGTATGTTTAGCTGAGGTCTGCCTGATGGTTTGGTCTGTGCGTGCCTCCTACATGCCTCCTAAATGCGACCAACAAACCAAACAGAAGGTATAGGCAGAACAAATAATGGGAAATGCCCAAACTGCAGGTTCATCTTTCCGCAGGCTTATCTAGGAATGATGATTAGGTCTCCTCGAATTTCAGAGTCAAAGGGAAACGAACTTTTTTTTTGTTTCACATTTCACTTATATGTGGTCTGTTTCGCTGAGGTCTGCCTGTTGGTTTTGTCTGCGCGTGATTTCGTCTACCGTACCGCCTAGAAAATGCGACTATCAGACCAAAACAGACGGGATAGGCACACCAAGTAATGAGAAACGCCCAAACTGCAGGTTCATCTTTCCGCAGGCTTATCTAGGAATTTCAGAATCAAAGGGAAAACAGACGAAAAGGACTTTTTGAAATTTCATTAAGGCTTTTCTTACGTGACAATTTTAGTTTTATTTGTATGCTTTTCTGAGGTCTGCCTGTTGGTGTGGCCTGTATGTTATTTCGTCTCACGTACCGCCTACAAAATGCGACTAACAGAAGGTATAGGCAGGACAAACAATGGGAAACAACTAAACTGCAGACTGTCTATTTGGCTTATACATTTATTTTTCCTGAGGTCTGCGATATGATGAAGTTGTAGATTGGTCGTTGGTTCAGTCTGGGCGTTAATTTATTACAATGTTTCCTATAAACGCAGCGAATCCCGAAATGCATTTTTTTAAACAGTAGGGCCAAATTACATTCAATTATGCAAAACGAACAAAATTAAATTGAGCAAGTAGATTTGAACTGTTCGTGTGCGTGATTATGAAAATATTTTCCTTTCTACTGGAATAGCACTCATCATTAAATCTGTTTCTACTCGTCGGCACTCGAGAGCATACGCGGTTCAATTGTCTTTTTTGAAATAAATAGTAAGAAAGCTGGTTAGAGATTATATTGGATTAGGACATCTGAGGGTGAATCGGGGGGGTTGATGTAATCCGAACGACACATGCACCCACTTACCACCCGGCTGTGGATTTACAACAATCATAACCGAGCCGTAAATACAATACTCGCCCGCTCGGTTGTAGTACGGCCTGGGTAAACAAAGCGAAACCTTACGCACACCGATTCATAATCGAAACGAACAAACCGTAAATTAAATAAACTATTTTACCAATACGCACGTGGGAATCTGTCCGCTCGTTTTACGAAGACAATTATGCAACACACGGAGCCTTTAACAAACAACGAGCATTCCTCAAAACAAACCGTTTAAAAAGCGAAACTAAGAAACTGCCCGTGAGAGGCGATTAATTTGCATCCTCGGCCTTTTGAGCCGGCCGGAGAACAATTCTTTCTAATATAGACGCGCGTGGGGCGAATCGGTAATTTACGAATTTCCCACTTGTTCGTAAATAAGCTATTTGTTTTCTGAATGAGATAAAATAAAAGAAGGAAATTGAATATTTATAAAGGAGCATAAAGCTTCAGCGTACACGAAAACAAATAAAGAGCAGAATTGAAATCTGTCAAACTTTTAAAAGCAAACTAACCATAAAATCCTAAAATTTTTAATTAAAAAAAATACAAAACAACTATGATGAGCTTTGAAGTGCTCTGTTTAATTTTTTTGTCTAAAAATGCAACCTTATCCCACCCGTTCATCTTGGTCCCATTGAATCAGTTTGTTGACAAAAGGAATATTGAGTGGGGTTAGTAATGCAGTATTTATTAACTTTGGCAGTTAGCTGATGACTTTTGAACGGAAGGAACGCGCTGGATACTGGATGGCTCGGCGGAACCCCATGTCAATCTAGGTGTAGTCAAGTACAGTGAGTGGAAGTCTTCAGCTTGTTGATGTACAGGAGTGCTCAATCAGTAAGGTTAGGTTGGACTGATGAAACATTTGGAATCGGGATTAATTCGTTGACAAAAGGTGTATAACGGTCGGCAATAATTAAAAAAAAAAGTTGAAATACCAATCTGGATTGAAGCAAGTAATATATAATAAAAAAAAGTTACTTTCAGTCAAATTTACTTTGCTAGGTCTTCTTTTGGGCCTTAAATTCTGATGTACTTCCAAAGAAGACACAAGATAACAACAAATAAAACCAAATTGACAGATAGACAATTTTAGAATAATAATGCCTCTTTTTAAAAAGGCTAAATATTAATTGGTAATATTGAAAAGCTTTGCCTTCATAAAAAAATGAATTTCGAAATGAACCAATTTTTTTTTTATTCAAGTGTCAAACAAATACAGACAATTTTTTTTAGATGAAAAAATGTGGGTTTTAAACAAACTAAATGTGTTTCTTTGAGTGGCTAACAGATCAAATTTTTTCCGCTATAAGAATTATAGAAATTAAGTGTGAGAAAATTAATAATTTTAATTTATTAATCTTTATGTAAAGAATTGGCTGAAATGAAAAGGTTAGTGTCACGAGGGGGATTCGAACACACGACCTTAGTCTCGATACGCCGCTGCTCTACCACTTGAACTGTCGTCATTTCGATCCACTCGGACATCAACTTCCCATCTCAACCTACCTTTCCAGTTTGAAGTGGGAAGTTGGTGTCTGGGTGGATAAGTCACGATAGCTCAAGTGATATAGCAGCGGCGTATTTAGCCGAACGTCGTGTGTTCGAATCCCGCTCGTGAACCTGATTTTTTCATTTCAGCCAATTCTTTACATAAAGATTAATTAATTGAAAGAATGGATTTGGTCAATCGGATCACAAAATATAATGGATTTAATACATTAATAATTCGTTTCATTAAGGTTTTAGGTAGTGATAAAAAGAGACAGAGTCACGAGGGGGATTCGAACCCAAGATCTTCGGCTTGATACGCCACTGCTCTACCACTTGAGCTATCGTGGCCTCTATCCACTTGGACATCAACTTCTTATCTCAACCTACGTTTCGAATTTGAAGTGGGAAGTTGGGGTCTGGATGGATGTCGCGATAGATCAAGTAGTACAGCAGCGGCGCATTTAGCCGAAGGTCGTGGGTTCGATTCCCGCTTGTGACACTGATTTTTTTATGTATATTTAAAACCTTAATTACTTGAATGATATCAATTGGTCAAGCAGACCATGATAAATAATGAATTTAATATTTAGCATTTAGCATATTTATATAGAAATCACAATTGACCTATTAATTATTTTTATTAATTATATTTTTTTATCTAAGGTCTTAGTTCAGGTGAAAAGGTTTTCTGGGCGATGGCTTCAAAAATTACCCTATTCAACTGTGTTGAAACTTTTCAATGAGATTTTTCTACTCTATAAATTGAAATTTCGAAGTAATAGGAAATAATCCATTTGTATTTATTACTTCTTTCAACTAATTAATATTTTTATGCAAGGTTTTGGTTGAGTTGAAATGTCAGTGTCACGAGCGGGACCCAGCTGAAGATCGTGGGTTCGAATCCCGCCCGTGACACTGATTTTTTTCAACTTAATTAATTGAATGATATCAATTGGTCAAGCGGACCACGAAAAATAGTGAATGTAATTAATAATTTTTATGAACTATGAACTAAAGGCAAATTAACTTGAGCTTTGTAATTGTAATTTTAAATTCTTGTAATTGTAAGCAAAACGCGACTGGGTTAAAATTATGTCCAATAACATATGTCAAGAGGATATAAAATATATCTTATGATATAAATATATCAAATATATCATTAATGAATTAAGCTTTCTTAGAAATTTTTGTAAAACGTGTGTGTGTGTGTCCACTTTGTTCCATATGTTGCTGAAATATTCTCAATATGTTTCACCTCTCCCCCCCCCCAAAAAAAAGGAAAGACATAGAGAAAAACAAAGCAAACAGTAAAATTTATAAACTACGTACATCGGACTTACACAAATCATTGTGCATTGTTGGAATTGTTATAGAATGTTTTATTTTGCGAAATTTGCAGGACGACCGGGGCTAAGCCGAGGGATCCTTTAAGAGCGTAAAAAAGCTGAAGTTGACACTTATTGATCCGCTAACTTCGGTCATTAGGGAAACCTGAAACATAGGAACAGTTTGAAGTCACCGTTTTGTCGAACTGTCATTTTCGAAGTTGTTTATACTACAGATCTTTTGACGAGGAGGGCGAATTTTTAAAATAAAAAGGATACGACAATCAGTAAATCTTAAATAGTTGATATTTTTATAAAGGATTTGCCATATAAATAGAGATTTTTGATAGGAAACGACCAGTTTAAAAGTACCGAAAAATGGATCCATGTTTGTATTGAAACATTGTTCTCAAAAGTCATTATGGGCCAATGGGTACGTCAACTTTCCCTGTCGACTTATTTACCCAGAATTAATGTCTAATAATTAATCAGTACGATAATGTTTTTAACAGCATTTTACCAACAATAATTTTAACAACATATCTTTACAAATAAATAATAAATTAAATCTACAAAATATCCTGGGGACCGCTTGTGGTTAGAAGGTCATATTCGTATTTGCCACACTAGCGGTTCTGGGTTCAAATCCCGCCATATCACATGAAATTTTATATCGGATCATTTGAGGAAAAAAATAATATAAACTGGTTTTTGACGTTCAAAGTGAAGTTTGGCGTTAAGCCGTCCTGTTTATATTGTAAAAGTAATTTATCAGTGTAATTTAACTTTTTAAAATATGTTGCGTAAGATATCGATTAAAATTGAGCAACGCAGAAGAAGGCATTTAGAAAAATATGAAATCATGTCTGCTCTGAAAATGAGTTGTTTGATGTCATTAGGGTCCGTTTGTTCTCGCTTGAAATCAGGTCGCTTCGGATTAACCTTCATTTTATATGATAACATCATGAACATATTTCATCATTAATATAATGATTAAAATTGGAATGTGAGGTGATTAGTATCCGTTAATCGATAATTATTCAGAAATCGTGGGATGCGGTCTGGTGTGATGTAGGTTTCAGTAAAACATTTTCTTTATCGTGTCAACGTTTCGATATTCATTCACATCATCTTCAGGGCTCAAAATTTTGTTTTCTGTGGAAGTGTGCCATTCTTGCGCGTTGTGTTGAGAGTGCCCTTTGCACACTTTCGCAGGAAAGAAACACTTTTAGCCCTGAAGATGATATCAGTAAAATCGAAACGATGGCAGGATAAAGAAAATATTTTTCTGAAATCTACATCACGCCAGACCGCATCTCACGATTTCTGAATAATTAAAATTGCAATGATTACAAAAACGCAAATCCATGTTTCAACAAATACATTTGAAATAACCATTTTTTTAATTAAGAAATTAAAGTAAAACGTTGATTATGGGCCCCATTCTGTCTGTCCAATCTACTCTACATACTGTTTAGGGCTAACTCCAATTTCTTTTCATAAATCTTGCTAAATTGATGGTATTGTCAGCTAAAAGTCTGATTTTTGTAGAAATAGAAGAAAGAAAAACTTTTACAACGTGAACAGCTCGAATCGGTGGCCTGGTTGGAAGAAAGACAATTAAAACTATAAAATCTCGTAAAATTACAAAATATAGAACATTTTCCCCATTACCCTATACCAACTGATGATAGAACATTGTCAGGTCAAAATTTTGATTTTTTGAGGAAAATCTGATCTCAACCTACAGAAGGACAACATTTAAAACTGTATAAAATCTCGAAAAATTACAATTATTTTGTAAAAGAAAAAAATCTGATCGACATCCTTCATTAGGAAAATCTCCAATTCCCTCGTTTTTATAAGATATCAGACAGGATTATTATAAATTTTTATCAGGAAAAATAGGTTTCTGTAAACCCTATACCAATTGATGGCAAAATTCGTCAGCTGAAAAGTCTGATTTTTGTGGAAAATCTAATCTCAACCCAAAGAATAACAGAAAATGTTTTAAAGGGTGAACAGATTCGGCCAGAATCGACGGACCTTGGTGTCCTGGTTGGAAGGAAAACATATAAAATCTCGAAAAATTTAGATTATTACGTAAAAGAAAAAACAAGATTTCCAATTCGCTCATTTTTATTAGCTATGAGGCAGGATTCGTATGTATTTTTATCTGGGAAAATATATTTCGAACTTAAAATTGAATTTATAATTAGTTTAAAAATTAAGTTATGTACTTAATGAAACAATCTTTCAATAATGAAGAAGTGGCATAAACTATTTATATACACAACCCAACCTGTTTTGTATAGATGGTTTATTTATTTATTTTTAATCATTTGTTTATTTGTTGTAGAGCTTATAGATTTATGAATGAGCATTCATTAATGACGAAGTTATGTACAGGTTTTTAGGAGACATCTGAAACCGGTGTGATAAGCTATATATCGGCGGTCTTTGTCGGGTCCATCCTCCAAAAAAAATCTTATCGCTACATTTCAAATTTGCGTAATTTAATGAAGATAATTACATGAAAAGAATGATGTCATAATCGGAACAATAGAATCCATGTCTAGATTCATTGATGATCTCATTCACCCCGTGGTTTTGCTGTCGCCGCATTTCAGGTCGTTACAACGCGCTTATGCAGCTTTTCGGCTACACGGCTAACGTAATATTCGTTTTAAAAACAATTGTATCATTTTTAATTAACGACAAATTTTATTATATATGACTTTTTCACTTTTTTTTAGGGATATTGTTAAAGGCGATTTAACGCTCTCACGGTTCTTCGGTTCGACATATTCAAATTAGAAATGGAAGGAGTTTCCGTATCACATGAGCCGGGGGACGACGGAGGAAAAAATCACCCACGTGTTTCCGTTCGTCAGACTTGGAAAGAACGAAATGTACGCTGTAGAAATACGGAACGAGGATGATAACTTATTTAGTTTTTGTCCCAGTTCAAGGCGACTAACTTTCTCGTCAGATTTCAGCTGATTCCAACATAAACGTATCAAGCTATCACGAAAAGAAATGGATTAGGATAAATAATAAAAGGAGTAATGAACATACATAGTAATGTGATCCTACACTCCGGGATAACAGTTTTGATGTTCTAACAACTTGATGGACAAAATTATTCCTCATATCCATATATTCTTCTATTCCGTATATCCTTACAAATCCAGCTTCTAAATAAGCAAAGGTTGAGGGGAGGAGAGAGAGAG
>CM077109.1:14122007-14161873 GCA_039619505.1 Cimex hemipterus | reverse complement strand
GAGAGAGAGAGAGAGAGAGAGAGAAAGAGAGAGAGAGAGAAGCAAAGTTCGACAAGCAAAGAAACAGTTATGAACGTAGACGGAGATTTGGAACAGTTAATAGAGAGAAGCATGGGAGAAAGAGCAAGTGAAATGTAGGTAGCTAGATGTACAGTGATTTAGTGAAATATTGGTAGATAGGTCGAGAGATACGGAGAAGAAAGTGACAGGTAAACAAAGTGAAAAAAAAAGTTAAATATAAAGTGAAAATAGGATAGAGATGGAGTGAGAAAGCGAAAAAGAAAGGATATAAAGAAGAATGGAGGGAATCGGCGTACACAGAGATGGACATAAATAGTATCAAAGAGATAGAGCGGGACAAAGAGAAATGATGAAAAATACTGAGATTCTGCGTGAGAGTGAAAAATGAAATGTGGGTAAAATAAGGGGAGAAGGAGGATTTCTATAATCGATTTCGGTATGCTGTTCGCCCTCCCTCATTATATTGTACAAGATTTGTTATATTAGTCTATACAGGGTATGCCATAAATGAGGTCAGTACTTCAGTAAGGTGTTCTATAGTAAAAGCCAAATAGATATAAAAAGATATTATCATCCATATTCTGATTCTCAATTATTTTCGAGATATTTAACTTCTCGCGCTACTTCAACATTGCGAGAGAGAAAGAGCGTATAAAAAATTATTTTTGGCATGTAGATTTCACGTCCATCAAACTGGCGTTTAAAATATCTGTTGTTAATGTATCGAAATTTGTGTAAATAATTTTTCTAAAAAGACGATTATTATGGCTAACTTGTACTCAAACCATTGGCTTTACCAACCCTCGACGTACCAGTGAAGGTTTGTATGAAAATTCGAAAATGAAAGGACACCTCGTGGAACTCCTGCATGACGTCTGTCTGGCCTGATATGAACATGGTGATACGTGTAATCTAGATGAGGTGTATTAAGTGATTTATGAGCATTTTTAACTTTTGTGCGCGTCTCCTGTTGTTCCTGTTGTAAAATGGTTGAACTTAAAACGGCTTAGACTAGTCTAACTTCGGTTAAGTTACAACTTCATAGAAAAGCAATTAAAAAAGTGCCTTTTTAACAGAAAAGACCAGGCGTGGAAAAAGTGTCGCAAGATGAAAAACGTATGTGAAACTCGTCCTACGAGCCTCTTTCTTTTATCCGCACTGGGTTTTACTGCGGTGTAAATAACCCGCGGGACATTGTTCCGGTTGTAAAAAAGGCGATTTATTACCAAAGGGGGAGACATCGGTCAAAAGATTTCTCTAACCTGCTTGAAATTTATTCATCGCTTCCTCCGTGCCTAGATCCCTCATCCGATTGACGTCCGGCCTTACATTTGCAATTCTTTACAACCAGGGCGAGTTTCAATGGAGTTTGAGTCGGATTATTTCCCTTCGGCGTGAATGAAGTAAGTGAACTACCAGGTAAAAGAGAAAAAATGATAAAAGTTAGTGTGCATTTACTGCTTATAATAAACTTTCAATGAAGTATAGCACTGTTTTCGCTATCAACTATAAGATTTATTTTTTCAAAAACCTCATTAAAACATGGCTGAACCATAACCATTGATACCATTACTACCGACAAACTGAATACATAGATACTAGACTTTCATAAAACAAAACATAACTCTTCAAAATCAGCATATTTCATTCCATATTATGCAAAATATGTCACATTTGTCAAGACGGAACGTAAATTATGTCTCAACAGAATCTTGCATGTCATCTCGCGGTTTGAGTTTCTCTCTTGTTATTTATCATTACAAGGGAGAGAAACGACCCATCCAGGATATTATCACATGTGAAAAACCCAGTGTTATGCAGGGTATACCAATGTTAAACCTCACGGAATCTGGGAGTAGTCAAATAAAGTAAAGCTAGCCTGATTTCTCCTCTACTTTTATACTGCGTAAATGCTTTGCTAAGCTCGTTTTAATGGTTGAAGTGAATTCTGTAAATTTTATGTTCAACTTCGTGAAAACCCTGGATTTTTATAAACCATTAATAGTATTGCTCTACCGATGGAAGCCTGGGAAAATCAGAGCGAGACTTGCAGGACGAACAATCGCTTGTAAAATTGAGATAATCTGTAATCGAGACAATAAAAAACGGTGGCACTTTATTGAGAAAGAAAGAAAGCAAAAGAGAGCGAGGGAGAAGAGGATACTTTGTTCTTGGACTGGAGACCTAGCCCTAAAAATAAAAATAGGTTCTCAGAAATATTTACTGTTTATATATTTATAGATATTTAATTTGGCATTGAACTGAAGAAGGTTTGGCGTCAAAATAAATAATTATTTCAATTAATGATTCGTTTTATGTAAGGGTCTTCGTTGAGATGAAAAAGTTAGTGGCGCGAGCGGGATTCGAACCCACCACCTTCGGCTAAATAACACCTGGTCTACCACTTGAGCTATACGTAGAGCAGCGGCTATTCAGCTGAAGGTCGTGGCTTCGAATCCCACTTGTGACACCAACTTTTTCAACTCTATCAAGACCTCACATAAAAAGAATAATTAATTAGTAGTCAATTAGTAATTTTGTAAATTAGACCACTATACATAAATGGATTAAAAATTAATTATAATGATAAAAATAATCACAAAATATAAAAAATAGGAATAATAAGAATTTATAGAAAAATAATAGTAAAAATTGACTTGTTTAATAATAAAATAATGAATATTGCCTTGTAGGCAATAAAATTACTAATAGGAAGTTAGACTTAGTGCCAAAATTGAGAGTAGAAGGTTTATGTCAAAAAATAGAAAGTACAGAATTACAATCTCATAAAACAATGTCAGTAGTTGAGATATTTTATCATTTATAAATATACAGAACTAGATAGTATATCGATTTAACCGTGAATAAAAGATAAAAGGGAGCGATCATGGCCGCTCGTTAGCGTTGACAACAGGTAAGCGACCCTGGTTCGAATCTCAGCGGCCCAACATAGTTCTATCGGCCCTCAGCGAGTCTTCCTGTCGACAACCTTTCATACCTCAACCGAAATCTCCTTATTACAACAGATAATACAGTTCTTCTACCTAAGGCTAAAATGTACCCTAAATCCGATATATATTTCATTTTTCATTTGTATTATTGAAACACCTGCGATTTTTGTTTCAGACTGGGTTCCTTTATAATTGGTCTTATCTTTTGTAGTTTTTTAAAATATATATTTATAGTTCAAATTTAAGTGAATTTTTAAAAAGTCGAAAAAATTATGATAAAGGTTGTGGGTTATGATAATCAACAGAAGTACAGTACTTTTTGTTGAATACAAGGAGATTTAGGTTTGGGAGAGGGAAAAGGTGAAGAGCCTTAGGATGTTTGAATCAGGACCGCCCGGCGAAACCGTGTAGGAATCGATTAAGAAACTCAGTAATTCCACCCGGGGTAAATCCAGATTTTCAAAACGTCAAAACTTCGGCGTAAAGGGTTGAAAGGTTGTCGACAGGACGTCTAGCCGTGGGCCGACAAAGCCGGGTTTCGGCCCCGGCTCCATAACTCAAACCTCATAAAAGGCTTCACTTTCACGCCGATTTGGACAACGAGCCGTGGCTGGCATAAATCCATGGGACGGACGTCTTTCCCGACGATGTCACCGGCTCTGG
This sequence comes from Cimex hemipterus, assembly GCA_039619505.1. Taxonomy (NCBI): domain Eukaryota; kingdom Metazoa; phylum Arthropoda; class Insecta; order Hemiptera; family Cimicidae; genus Cimex; species Cimex hemipterus. The sequence continues at coordinate 14,158,238 of CM077109.1, read as the reverse complement.
GCAAAGGAAAAAAAGGATTTTGACTAATCGGACTGTTTTGTCTTCTCGACCCAGTGGTCACGGCACGCTTTCGCCCCGGGCTCAACAAAAAATTCAATTATCTAAACAATAATAATAAAAATCCGTAATAACATAAAAGGTCCAGTCGATTGGTATTAAAATCAAACAAATTAGTCATTGATTTAATTTTATAAAGACGGTTTACCTGAGCAGAGCCTGCAATATCTCTCTTTCAAACTTTCTCTCTCTCACCTTTACTCAAATCTCACTCACACATTCTCTCTCTCTCTCTCTCTCTCCTCTCTGCATATGCATGCATCGTTATCATTTTGCTTATAATAAATTGAAAAAACTCTGATTTCTACGCAATTAACTTGCTCAAGTTATTACTTTCTTGTTTTTTTTTATTTTATATTGCTCTTTACCACTCTATCTTTCACAAATACAGTTTCTTTACATCTGTATTACTACTACGATCTACATCTACTATTACGATCTATATTTTTTTATTACTATTTCTTTCGACATTTCAATACAAAACCACACAGGGAAACTGTTCATTTCCGTCTATCTTTCTGTTTTTGTGTCTGTCTGTCTCTACCTCTTAACTTACATTTTCTCACTCTCACATACTCTCTCATTATATTAGCATATTTTTTGTTTATTTATTTTATCTCTTTCTGGGCCTGTCTGTGCTTCTATATGCCTTTCTATCTGTCAATGTGTTTTTAAAGCTGGCTGACTCTCTCTCTCTCTCTCTCTCCCTCTCTCTCTTTCGCTCGCCCCCTTTCACTTTCTCTACCTCTTTAATACTATTTGTATCTACCTCTCATGCCAAAACCTTTAAAACCACCCTGTAAATCATGTTGGCAAAAAAAAGAGTGGCAACATTGCTATTAAATATTCCAAAAGTGAGAAAAGAAAGAAATGGAAAGGGCGAGAGAGAGAGAGAGAGAGAGAAATATTTCTTGAAATATTGTTATATAATCTTTATTACGTCATAAATTAAAGAATGAAGTGTTTCTTTAAAATAAACTGCTCTGCGTATATATAAAAAAAATAATAATATATAAAAAATATATAAATAAAAATAATATATGCACCAGCTTTGTTTCTTGTTTTTCTCTCTTTCGCTCTTTTTCTCTACCTCTCTATTACTATTCTGCCTTTTCAAGTCAAACCCACATGCGGGCACCCTGTTTATGAATTGGCTCCAAATGATGATAATATTGCTGTAGTCATAATTACAGAAATGAGTGAGAGAAAAAGAAATAGAAAAGGCAAGAGAGAGAGAGAGAGAGAGAGAGAGGGAGGGAGAGAGAGAGAGATAAAAAGAGAGAAAGAGAGAGGGAGAAAAGAAATATAGACAGGCAAACATAGAGACGAGCAAGGGAGAGATTATTCGTTAAATACATTTTTCGTTAACAACTTTAATTTGTCTTTTGAAAATTTGTGTGAAAATTTTTACTTTCTTTCTACTGGGAAACTAAGAAAAAAGGCCCAAGAATCAATATTCAGGAATATTAAAATGTTTAAAAGTACGTTAACGATGTGCTATCACCTCTCACACTCTTTCTCTTTCCATTCATATATCGGCTTCTTGCTTTCTCTTTCCCTCTGTCTCTTTCTCTATGTATCTCGCTCTCTCTACCGGTCACTCCGTCTTTGTTTTTGCATTCTAACTCTTCTTCTCTCACATTCTTCTTTTATACATATCTGTAACTTTATTTATAAGCAATTATTTATCTAATTATATTTTGTCATGTTTGTTTATTTTGTATATCTCTCTACCTTTTTATCTCTCATACACATTCCCTGCCTCTCTTTGTTTCTATATATGCGTATTTAAAAGGCTGTCTCTGTCTGTTTGTATCTCTCTCTTTCTATCTCTATCTATCTGTCTATCTATCTCTTTTTCTCTCTTGCCTTCATTTACCCCTTCAATGTTTATTTGTATCCATGATGCAGCTTACACTGTAAGGTTCGTGATTTACATCTGTCTAAAGTTGCAGGTTCAACAGAACGATTTGGCATTTTCAACCGGTTCGGGCTATTCTGCAGAATCGAATCGGAAGAAAGCACCGCCGTGGAAAAAGGGCGATTGTCGCGCGTCAGCCCCATCTGCAAGAGGCAATTCTGGAGGAAACGAGGGGGTTCGAGTCCTTCTTCGAATACGGTTGTCGCCTCGCCGGTTTTATTTGAGAAAGGGTCACGTATCATCACGTCAGCAATCGATCATTGCGCTGCTGATACGCACTAATCGGCCGAGTCTTATTTAACAATTTTTAATATCCAAACGATTGGGTGTTGCGCAAATTCGGCCGAAATTCAGACAGTTATACAATCGGATCCGTTATGGCGTTGTATATAAATATTGGTTTTGTATGGATTTTATATCTGTGAAAATTAAATAAAAATTGCTGGTAACTTTCTCGCATACATGCATCTGAACTTGTAATACCAACACACACGAATATGAATTTTGATTGAGAAAAGGGAATATTAGCCTTTTAAGAGAGAGGATTCAGGAATATCCTAAGAAAATAATGTACCCAATAAAATTATTTTCAATAATTTAAATAATAAAACATTTCAAACGGTATAATTATGTTTAATTACTTATGAAACGCTGCGAAAAAAATAAACGAATCCTTCAAATTATAGTCTACCAAAATACACAGCCTAAGGTATTGCATGAAAAATAGCTAATATGACCGTAATACAGGAAATATTTTCAGCATAAGCATCGAAATACATGTTATACGAAATAATTTCTTTTATAGCTCTTTTTCACTTTCCTCACTTTATTTTAGATCTTTCAAAAAACAATTTGCCAAATTTTCATGATTTGAGCTTACTTGATACATAGTTGTGAATATATATATAAATAGGCCAGGCTTATTTATAAAACAAAATGAAGAAAACCTTGAAAAATATTTTGAAGCCATTAAATAATTTTCATATTGTCTATACTATTTGATAGTTATCCTGCCTGGAAATATAATTTATCATAACTGTCGAAACGTATCGAATAATATTCTCTCTCTCTCTCTCTCTCTCTCTCTCCCCGTGGAAAACAAAGACGGTACCAGTTGTTTGGACAGATCACAAACACAATTGGTTAAAACAAACTAGACTTGTTCTTAGTAAAATCTATTCACTTTCTATTCTATTCATATCAACTAGTAATGTGTTTGTTAGAAAGAAAATAGTTAATTCACTGATAACACCTCATTTCCGACAAAGTGCACCTATAATGTCTGATACAAACAAACGTGATATACAAACAGCACAAATTGCATGTGTAAGATGTAAATTAAGATTAAATTACGATAATACTACATGTGATAAATATAAAAGAAAAAATATGTTAAGATATGATAACTTACAGAAAATGACCATAATATCAACAATATTTAAAATTATACACACTATGAAACCGAACAATAAATGTGTTAAATATAACAGAGAAATTAAAACATTAAGACAATACAATATATTCGAAATTCCAATTCATAGAACTAAAACATACTTCAACTCTGTCTTAATAAAGCTGTTTGATATTATTCCACTTTTGGTAGTTGAGCTGTGTCATGCCTTGGCTCCATAAAGAGAGCATGTAGGCATGCCGCCGGATCTAAGAAGAATCTTTTTAGGGGAATTGGATAATTTTTTAAAATTGTGTATAGCCTTCAAAATGTGTGTTTTGTGTTGTATGAGTGAATGTATTTATTTGGGTGAATGGGGAGGGGCTGATGGTACGTAGCAACTCCATCTTGCGAGCGGGACTTTGGTCAACGGCGCAAAACTTTTAATGTATCCCATCGACCCCAATTTAGATTAATTTATTACAGTGAACAGGTAGATGGAGGAATATCGAGTACCAAACATTGATTGAATATAATCAATGTGTGTTGGCGTGAATGTATTTACTAGTGTGAATGGAGGTGGCATAGCACCTCCATCGTTCATGTTGCATGCGCGACTTGGGTCTACGGCGGAAACGTTTAAAGTACCCCATGGATACCAAATTAGACTAGTTTATTGTAGTGAATAGGTAGATGGAGGAATATACAGTAATCCATCTACCAAACAGTATGATCGATCGATCAATCCATATATCGAGTGTGTAGCGGTATTTCACTAGTGCTTCGGGTCTGAAATGACCAAGCTGTCGGATGCTCCGGTCAACAACAATATTAAAAAAATAATTTTCCAATTAATATTTCCTTTGAGAGCAGTTTTCGTGCTCATCAAAAGAAAATATATAAAACATATGATAAAAAATATCGATCATAAATTGATTGAATCATAAATTAATTGAGAATATGTTTTATGTTACTTGTTTTTGCATTCTCTAAACAAAATAATGAATGTATAAAAATGTATATATAATGCAAATGTAATGTAAAAATGTATGTATAATGTAAATTGTTACTGTTCACGTCAAATGGAAAAAGGTCAACGAGGCCCTACTTTGGTTGATTAAATAAAACGTTTAACTTCTCTCTCTCTCTCTCTCTCTCTCTCTCTCTCTCTCTCTCTCTCAATGTTGAAGTAGCGCCCGAGAAGGTAAATATCTGGAAATTAATTAAGAATCTGAATATGGATGATAGTGTCCTTTTATATCTATTTGCCTTTTCCTATAGAACAATCTACTCAAGTACTGACCTCATTTATGGGAAACACCCTCTATAGCCTAATACAACAAATCTTGTAAAATATAATGAGGGAGGGCGAACAGCACCCCGAAATCAATTATTGAAATGGTAAACGTAATAAAATAATAATTATGAAGTGTTGTGGTAGCCTCAAAGTCGGTAGAAAATATACCTACTGTGTTAAAAAATAGTATATTGATTTGCTCGTTTTGTACTTATTCTTTGATATCCATTCAAATGTGCAAGAAGACGTGCACCCCGTCTGTTAAGAGAGACTCATTGATTTTCACAGTGTAACATGATTGACATCGGCCACTTAGTGGGTCCGTGTACACTCGCGAGTTTTGATGTTTCCCAAACGCGTTTCGCCTTTACTACATATCCAGTGAGGAACTGTGTTCTTAAGGTGTACAGGCTGTTACAGGGTTAAATGTCAATACTACCATGGTGGATTCACTCAATAAAACGAGATTTCTATGTATGACTCTTTTCTGAGATATTAACATGGTTGTGATTTTAGTCTGAAATCACGTTTATCTAATTTTTGTTACCAACTAATAAAAATTTTCAGTAAAAATGTGTAGAGATTAGTGACCGTTAATCGATAATATTCAGATATCGTGAGATGCGATCTGGTGTGATGTACGTTTCAGAAAAACATTTTCTTCATCGTGCCTTATTGAGATCATCTTCAGTGCTCAAAGTGTTTGTTTTCTGCTAAGTGTGCAAAGGTCGATCTCAACACAACACGCAAGAATGGCACACTATGAGTGAAGAAAATGTTTTTCTAAAGCGTACATCACACCAGACCGCATCTCACGATATCTCAATAATTTTCATTACAAATATGACATATAGGAGACATTTTAAGTTACTGGTCTCCTGGAGTTCGTTTACTTGTGTGTTTACTTAGGTTACTTATAAAATAACGCAATTTTGATGAAGTCCCTGATAATTTTGATTAAAAAAAAGTCACTGCACGAACCACAATTGAGCTTTTCCAACAAAACATGGGTTGGCCGTTTGTTGTTCTTTGAGGGGCTACTGTGTACTTTAAAGCGCGAATTTTACGGAAATGTTATTTTTCTTAAAAATTTAATGTATTTTGCGAGATAAAGGCCAGATTTGTATTTTAATGACGGCAAAGTTGAGGAATTGCGATTTTACGTTTAAAAAAATCTGATTTTAGACTAAAATCACAAAAATGTTCATTTCTCAGAAAAGAGTAAAGATAGAAATCTCATTCTGGAGGTACTGAAGAACGTTTTCTTTCGTGAAACCACCCTGGTAATATTGACATTTAACCATGTAACATCCTGTATAGGGACTTACAGGGACAATACACTCTATCAATAGGATTGAAATTAATGACGCAATTTTGTTATCAAACAGAAAAAAGTCATGTTTTAATTATGGATTTACTACGCTTATAGTCTAGTAATTCTATGAGTTTTTAGTATACGAACAAAAGTACAGTGAGTAAAAATCTGGGATTACGACGTGTGGCCTGCGGGGTGATGAACCTGAAATTTGGTCGTTATCGATCATTTCGGTCTGTCTATCTGCCCTGGGTCGGTCTGTCGATCCACCATTGAAGCTTTCGATATTAAAGCTGTTTCATAATATAAAATTATATTGTTAACGTGGCAATGATCAGACTACTGAGTCATTATTTTGACTACAGGAGGAAATCTAACGATTTCCTGGTTAACCGGATGAGTCTGGGTATCAGGATGAGGCCTTTTTTGGCCTGAATATCAATCCTGGTATCCGGACTCGTCCGACAAGATTAATCAAAGATATTTCTTTATTACGTTGAAATCATTTATAATTTAGTTTTAAGAACTCTATAAACAACTTTTTCTTGATTGTGATGAAGCGGAAAATAATTGAAGAGTGGATATTCCAAATGTTCGGTTATTTTTTTATTTTTTTTTTTTTTCAGAAAAGCAATAAAACTGCGTACGCCAAATGGTATTTCAAAAAATTTATTGGAATGTATTTTACTGGTAATATATGCGTATATTTTATTCGCAGCAAGTACAATGAAAAACATAAACAAACTCCATAATATGCAGAAAACTAAGAAATTGAAAAAACCGTGGAACATAGAACGTTTTGAATGAAAACTATATTGATACATAGAACACGGTAAAACTAAATAATTTAATAGATGAAATTAACAATAAAGATAAATTAAAGTTTTAGTTATATAGAATTTTATTTTTATTAGGGTTCGTGGTCCGCTTGACCAAATCAATTCTTTTCACTTAATTAAGGTTTAGGTTGAGATGTAAAAGATAGTGTCACAAGCGGGATTCGAACCCACGACCTTCGGCTAAATGCTGCTTTATCACTTGAGCTAGAGGTACAGCAGCGGCTATTTAGCAGAACGTCCTGTGTTCGAATCCCGCTTGTGACACTGACTTTTTCATCTCAATCAAAACCTTAATTAATTGAAAATGATTATATAGAATGTTTTGATACCGGTTTCTGGCAAAAAATTCAACATGGCAGAGGATTTTTTTTTCACCAGCCGACCCAGTCTTCTGAATTAAAGACATACAAATTTTTTTAAATATCAACAGGTTTAGCCCCTTTTTTAAGTAAATTAACACATTTTTACAAGTCTGTTGGACAAACCTGTATCATTTTTGGAAAATTTTATCACAGTATGATTTGTAATTGGAAAATTTATTTTTAATAAGGAATCACAGAGGTGTTTTAAGTCTAGAAAGTATACTGATACGCCTAGCTGATACGCCATGGCACATAGAACCTGTTGAAAAATTATATACTGACATCGTCAACGCCGTCACTGACGGACGCCTCCGCACAACACCCTAGCAAAGACGGGACTCTCCAGATAACTCACTGACGTGGCACAGAATATGCTTTACGCAGCCCAACATAGGAGAAAGCACCGGAGGGTATGGCTATGAATCGCTTCGTCATTGCGGAGCCCAAACGCTGTATCGGATGTAACACCTGTATGGCGGCCTGTACGCATACTTATACTAGCCAGACTTGGCACTTAGACCATAATTAAGGTTATTGACAATTGTACGTAGGGCATATTAAGAAAAAATTTCATTTGTGAATAAATTGGCACTTGGAACGTTTGGAATTTCCACTCTTCAATTTATTAACCGATTGTCGACGAAGGGCGAAAACCCACTGTCATTTAATCCATCCTCAATAAAGATTTATTGCTTCCTTATCCAGTATTCTGTTTCCAAATCTTTCACTCGGAAAGTAGGGATTTACAAGGCGCGTGAGACAATATTTGTCGAACATTTGCCTGAAGAGGGACGCGTGAGAAGATCGACACCCACGAGTGGCACGTGTCCATGGATCGATACACCATTGATCATCGAATCTAGATTCCGTTTCGGGCCGATTCCCACGTGCTTGGGAGTTTCGAGACTTCCCTGAAATCTCGGAATTAACATTTTCAGAGGGTGGCGGTTTTTTCCCCGTTTCTCCTCCCCCTTTCGACCCGTGTTAATCCCCGTTTCCTTCACATCTGTTTTCGACCACCTACCGCGAGGAGATTTATCAGGCTCTTCACGACCTTTCCTAGGTGACCGGCGACCCTCCGGGGTGGACCTGATTAATAATTTAACGTTTGCGTAATCCTTTTAAGACCGGGGCATATTCATAAGATCGCTTAAGACCACTCGTGGAATTAAATAGGGATTTTTCCAACGGCTGGGACAAAATTAACCAACAGACTTTTTTTTTACAATAATGATATTTAAAATAATAACGGTTAATTAAACTCATATTTCAGTTTATAATGGGGAAATACTATTTTTACTTCCTAATACATAAAAATAAATAAAAGCTTATATTAATTTTAATTAAACACCCCGAAGAAACACTGTCAAGTAGTTAAACCAACTTTAAATTAAAAAATTTACTTTTACTATATTAAAAAGTCTAGAATGGCTTTATTATTTTCAAAAAAGGAAACCTTAAAACATAAAGCTTGGCCTAATTCCGATCACGAACTGATAAGAATGTTGAACTACTAAGGACATTGTATTGTTCACTTGCATGGTTAAGTAAGAAATTTTAAGAGATACATTATCGTCCATATCTTGCTTTTAAATGAAGGGTGAGTGAATTTGTGATTTTTTTGTCTTGTTAAGATGAAATTTGAACAAGCTGAAAGTTTTTAAGTCAAGATTTTGAAGTAGAACTTAATTTGAGTTTAATTTGCAAGTTGGCGCAGAGAACCGGTTGAGTAAAATTTCAAAGCAGATTTATTTTCAAAGCGAGTCAGCATTGAAAAATATAGATAATTAAATAGTTATAATTTTAAGAAAAATAAATCAGAAAAATGGTTTTTATATTTAAATCCACCTGCGGCCAGAATTGAATTGCCAATAATGTCAAAAATAGCAAGGGCCTTCTCTCCTGCCTGGAAAATTCAAGAATGAAGGGAGGATGCGGGTGTTCGGAGGAGCGTCCTCGGTTTCACTCTTTATTCATTTTATACTGCACATATTCCTTCTATTTTTGATATTGATTCCTTCCCTTCCGGACAAATGACCTTTGACTTCGACGCCTTTTCTTATTCAATGAACCACGATATTCTCTTCCAGCCACTAATATACATTGGGTCTTTACATCGACAGGATATTTATTTGGAACCCCATACTCTATTATTTGACAACAGAACTTCTCACTGCAAAACGAATGACTCACCAAGGAATTAAACTGCGCAGTTGTACCAATGACCGAAAAACGACCCATTAGTTCAAGTCAAAAATCTTTTGAACCATTGCCCAAGCTTCCTATGTACGTTACTATCCAGTCAGACATTTGACAGTCGATACAGATCCCTCCATCAACTTATCCCAACTCAATAATCTAATATTTTTCAAATATTTCCGTTTGTCCGCTAAGATCAAAGTTGCATATGTAATAGAATAATAAAAAAAATGAACCTTAAAAGAAATATTTCAGATTCGACAGTACTATATGGATTAAAAAATACGGTTGCATAATGATGGCAAAGGAAAATCTGGGACATCAAGATAGGGCTTAGAACTTAATATGTCAAACCCAAAATTTACCAACACATTGTCGAATTTAATTCTCTTGGAGGAAAAATAAATTAGTTCTCAGGGCCTGCATAGAAATTCAAATTTAATCTTACCTACCTGCAGGATGAATAAGAAATTTTAAACGTTTAAATTATTTTGAATTTTAACCTTGCTTTGAAAAATGATTTTAGTGGTTGAAATACGTATCTTTCTGATCAAGAAACATCAACATTATAGAAAGCTTGAAAAATTCTGATTTTCTTCTAAAAATATTTCTTGAAAAGAAAAGCAAAAAGGAGGGAAAATTCGAAAACTTGGGCCACGATAGCTCAAGTGATAGAGGAGCGGCGTATTTAGCCGAAGGTCGTGCGTTCGAATCCCGCTCGTGACGCTGACTTTTTTTATCTCAACCAATACCTTATATAAAGATTATTTAATTGAAAGCTGTTATATGGTCAATCGGACTACGAAATCTAAAGAAGTTATAAAACGCTATCACTCCTAGAAAATGAACATGACTTAATTTGTAACTTCACCTACTCGGATAAGAAATTATAAAAGAACATTTCTTTCTTATCATTCTGGTCAAACTATGTGGAGTGGCATAATTATCCACACGATGAACTTCCAGAAATAAGAAGTAATTTGTTCACTAATTTATCCTGCCTAACTAGGAATTTCTTTATTTAGTTCAGTAACGTGTATTTTGCAATTCGATCCGAAGAAGTTATCTGAAGTCCTTTAGACTAACTTTCTACGTCTAGTATCAGGGTAAGGAGGAATCTATTCTACGCATCTCATGCTTCAATCTGCAGGCGGATTGTAAAGTTTGAAAATAGAGGGTGGCAAAGAAGTTAAGAAATTTTAGATAGTTTAAACTGCAATAATAGTGGTATTAATGGGTCATATTTTTCTCAGAAATTTAAAAATGAGAACGGGTAAATTTATAGTGACATATATTTGTATTTGTATCTGCTGAATAGCTATTGTCCTAAGCTGTTCATTACAGAGAAATTGTCTTGTTCTATGTACTTATGTCTGTCAGAATTACGTCACCTTCCATGCTCTATCTCGTTTTTCGAATGGTAGTCGTCATTTGTTATCGTGCGAACGCAGATGGCCAACTATTTTCGGATCAAGGCGACAATTGGAAAAATCCTAATCATTTTTCCTATATACAAATAATACGGGACGTTTTAGGCCTTGGGGGCGTGGGCGATAATGGGTTTAACGAGGGGAGTTTAGTACGTCGTAAAAACCGGCCTACGGGCCTCTTTTGTCCTTTTAATGAACATCAAAACGGCCGGCTTTCTTCAACGGATGCTGTCGCTATAAAATCACCGACAGGTTTCAAATATTGGCACTAATGTGGGTGAAATTTGTCAAAATAGGTTGAACGATTAGATTACAGTCATTTTTGCTTACAAAAAAGACCAAGGAAACATTTATATAAAGCTTGCCTAATTAAAAAGGAGGAAAAGTAAGGAGCTTGGGCAATCGTTCAGAGGATCTTAGGAGCGATGGGTTGTTTGTGGGTTGGCGATTTTGTATGACGAACACAGCTGAAGTAGATGGGAGGAGAGCTGATATGGCGAAGGGTGTAGGTTATTTTCAAGTATTTGGTTTTGTTGGTCTCACCACTTTTTAAACCTTTCTCCAAACAGAAAAATAAAAAAGATCTGGCAGTTTCTGGACTATCTATGCTGGCTGAAAGATTGAGGAACCATTTGTATCGAAAAATGAATAGAAAGTGGGAACAAGAATGTTGCCTTGCGGAACACCCGTTTCGTTATTGTGACTGGGGCAGAATGTGTTCCGAATCGCAATTGCAAATATAAATCGGACAGATTAGATTTTAGGATGAGGTAATAAGTGACTGGAAGGATGCATGACAACTAGGTAGCACCCGAGCACTGTTGACTGATATAGAGAGGTCTGAACCTTAGATAAATCCCAAACGTATAATCGGATGTAGTAATATGTCTATATGAGGTGATTGCTATGTAATCAGAATTTTTCTGTTATCAAGAAATCTTTTCTATAGTTTGTACCTCTGTTTTGTTAATGCAAAGTCCCAAATAGGAGACGACACTAGGTCTATATGAGGGGAATAGTTTTGTAATAGATTCGACTAGAAATGATACGGCGAAAGATTAAGTTTATTTATTGGGGTTTGGTTTGGTTGTTCCCATCTACCGTTTCTTGAATCGTTCTTTCGAATAGTAGAGATCGTCCTTGAGGTTGCTGGAGGCCACTACCTGATCTAATTTTGCTGACAAGATGAGGATCTATTTGTATCGAGAAGAGTGCATACTGAATAAAAATTGGGACCTAGGATGCAAGGCCCCTTCGGCTGATTCTTCATTTCTTGAACGCTTCTTCGAAGCAAGAGAGATGGTGATATTTATGATAGCCACTACTGAATCCTGGTCTGTGAGAAGTATGACGGAGCCAATTATAACGAGAAAAGGACCAACGCCTGCAGTCGACAAAGAAAGTGGAACCAAGGATGTTGCCTTGCGGAATACCCTTGATAGTTCGTTTCCTGAACCAATCTTCCAAGCAAGAGACCAGGTTCAGAAGGTTTGAGTTATGCTCATAGTGAATATTAAATGATACGCAATTTCCCCATTATTTAAATTTACATTCCTCATGGTGTTTAATTATGTGATTCTCTATATTTTTCAAAGTTGGATTGCAAAATAAATTTACTTTTTAAATTCTTAACTTAACTGGCTACAAATTAGTTTCTATGGATAATCAACATTAAAAAAATAAAAATAAAAGTAGGCTTATTTTGATTTTAATGAATGAATATGTAATTGAAGGATAAACATTAATAATCCTGATTTTTCTTTCTTAACCTTCAGCTTGTTAAAATTTCTTTTTATCAGAAAGAAAATTATGCCTACTCACCCTTCTTTTGTAAGGGCAAAGTCCTTTGTACATGTTAAGCCCCAAATAACGCACGAGGTTGGTTGCTAGAAGGGGAATATAGTTCTCAGTGTGAGTAAGGTAGGGAGAGAAGTTTATTGGGTTCGTTGGATCTGACAGTCTATATCCATTCTTCCAACAAAATGAAATTTTATAATATCATTATTTATTTGTTACAAGCATATTTTAGGTATAAATTTGTTCATGACGTGAGCCCGATTAAAAGTTTATAATTTTATGTTTTAGATAGCTTTACTTTCTTTTAATATTATTAATTATCACTAAAGATATAGTAAATCAGCGCTATTTGCTTGTTTCCTTGTTCTTTTATTGTGTGTATATAAAAATTGTTAGGCTGTTCGTTTTTGAAATTTTCTATTCCCTAGGTTTGCTAATAGTAGTTTACAACCACCTTGAAATAGTAGTAAGTTTTTTTCAAAGTTCTCGCTACTTAAACACTTATTATCGGAAAGTTTATAAATTTTTCAATGATCACATCTTATTGGAAATTTAACGTAATTTTCAATGGCATTGACGGACTTCTCTAAACCGTTTTAGTTTTGGAGTTATCATTGTTTATTTGAAGCAAGGTCGCGGAACCTTAATAAATCAGAAAAAGTGAAATCACTCCGAAACCGTTGAGATTCGGATCAGAGTTAATTAGGACTTTTAGGTTTCTTTTTAAACTTAGAATCTACTGGCAAAGTTTGTAACACGAGTAGCCGAACACAATAGCTTATTGATGTAAAAAAGAGGCTGAGTATTGAATAGGATTTGACAGAGCCAATGGACTCCTAAGATAGATGGTATCAAAGCCAAATTTAATGACAAGCCACCACAGCAGTGCAGAGGTATAAAATACGTGAGATGAGCTATAATGGTACCTGACGAAATGGATGAAAAACGCAAATTTGACTGGTCATTGTGTGTGGTCATAGTGACCTTTAGAAGAAATTTAAGAAAGGGGCTTAAACATACAGATGAATCGAAGATGGAAACGGAGTAAATGTAGGGATAAAGAGGCCAAAATATATTCTAGCAAAACCCCATAAATTAGTCCCAACATTCTTCCAAGCTGAGGTTCACGCAATCCAACTCTGGGCACAGAATTTAATAAAGAAAAAGCGGAAGATGCACAGTAATACATACTAGCAGTCAGACTGCTTCCAACATCAAATTTGTCTGGGAGTGAATAAATTCCTAACCGCTCTAAGAAACCACAAAAAGATTATCTTAAACTGAATGGTAATTTTTAATGGTATCAAGTGATTTGTCCAAAACTTTTTAATCTTGGAGTTATCATTGTTTATTTGAAGTAAGGCCGTGAAATCTTAAAAAATCAGAAAAAGTGAAATAACTCCTAAACTGTTGATATTCGGACCATAGTTAATTAGGCTTTTCGGTTCCTTGTTGATTGTAGAATCTACCGACAAAGTTTGTAACACGAGTAGCCGAACACTCTGTATAAGTGTGATTCAGCCAATCCTGGTAGGACTTCCATGTTTGAGGTGTATTTTTTAGTATGCTTTGGTTGAATAGTTTTTAATATTCAATGTAGTTATATAAAATTGTCTTGTTAGATGTATTGTGATAATAGTTAGTTATGTAGTTAGTCATGAGCTACTCATAGAAATGGGAGTAAAAGTCGTGTGTCTCAATAATCTTTTAGTTTAGTTCTGCTACTTGTTAATGTCTTGTGGTAATATTGTAATAGTTTTTTTTCCTGATAAACTGAACAATTTTACCTATTTCCGGCCTCTGCCGGTTTTCGCTTCCTCGGGTGCGTAATATTGTAATAGTAAAATAAACTATTTCCAGTTTTACAGGATGGTTTAACGCTCAACTAGGCTTTGGGTGTCGCGGACGGGAGAATAAAATGATTTTATAGGAGTTTTTTAAATTTCATTCTGAATTAAAAGGTCATGGGATATGCTGGAAACGCAGAACCAAGTGGCAATTACGAATCAGACACCATTCCGTCACCGTGGGCTTGTGGTAATATTTATATGCCGTTTAAAGCTGTAATTGAGAATTTGAAACTCCTAAACAGTTCATGAGAAGAAAAATATAAAAAGATGGTTAAGAATGGTTAGGAATAATTTTCTAAAAATACTAGTTTATTTCTGGTCAATTTTGCAGTTCTATATCGGCATTAGTTACGTTAATGGAAGGATTTGGTGATGAGGGACGAATCCGCTGACTCGCCGGGTATCCTTCCGCAAATAGTCTGGCCGATGTTTGATCGGGGTCGTTAGTTAAAGCCCGAAGATTAGCGGACCGTCACGCCACGCTGTTTCTCTGTTTTGTTTCGCCCTGTTTGATCACGTGACGTTTACCTGCTCGCATGTTTTATCCGGAAGGATGAAAAAAAAAAAAAAAAATTGCGAGGGTAATAACTGGCCTAGAAGGGAAATAATAAATTAAAGAGGGAATCTGCTATCGTACCCCGTTTGGCCTCTCTGGGAGCCCAGACATTCGTCAGCGGACTTTCGAAATGTCGGTGCAATGTAAACAATCCTGACCTTTATTGCTCAGCCTCTACAGGTTCCAAGGAACAGCTATTTACTCACCTATAAGTACATCGATTATTTTCTCAAGTCGACACTGGATTATGTTTAAATATAACAACAAAGAAAATTGAGAAAAATAATCTATGAGAAATGTCGGTAAAATTAGTCTTTATATTTCTGTTTTTACTTTACCTAAGTAAGCAACTTTTTAAAGCCCTAAGAAATAAATAAAAGAGTAAAACAGGGCTGAATAGCTAGTGAAGCGATATACAGTTCGACAAACTGCGATATACAGTTCCTTGTCTAATCAACTAAACATACCACCGCGAAAGCGATCAACGCCGATAATTATCGACGGCGTATCGTTTGGAGCGACACACCTTGGCAGGCGATAGATCGGCGCAACTCATGAATCACGTCTCTGCTACTATTTCTTATGGCCAAATAGTTGAACAGAGTCATATTTATGGAATTATTTTTTGATGTTATTCGAGAACTAATTTGACAGGCGTAGAAAGGAAGCAAATAGAAGAAAATAGGAGAAAATAACGTTACATTAGTGTATACAACATTTTGTCGTTTTTTTATTTCCGCTGACTTTAGTACCAGTAAGCAATAATGTCCCTTCTCTGAAAAGCTCATGATTTCAACTGCGTAAAAAGGCATTACTATTCATAATAGAGATCAAGATAATAACCATGGACTAGAGTCCGTCTGTAGAGTTTAAATATACCAATAAATAACTAATACAGAAGTAAATATATTAAAATAAAAAAAAGATTTTTTTAATAAATGAAAATTATGTGTAGAGATTAGTGACCGTTGATAGATAATTATTCAGATATCGTGAGATGTGGTCTGGTGTAATGTAGGTATCAGAACACTTTGAGCCCTGAAGATGATCTCAATAAAAGATCGAAACGTAGGCACGATAAAGAAAACGTTTTTTCGAAACCTACATCACACCAGACCGCATCTCACGATATCTGAATAATTATATCCATTTAGCAAAATCTGTCTGTATTTTAATGCAGTGAAAGTGTATGAATAAAATTCATCCCTGTTTTCTCTATTTAAAATGACTAAGCACTGATCATTTGGCAAAGATCTCCGGTTATAATAAATTAAATGAAATTCTCCAGGATAGGACATGCACCGAGAAAATGCAGTTTCACTGTCATTGTAGTTGAATAGTGAACAATGGCAATTTTAATTTTGTCAACAGAGGTTGGATTACAGTTTCTGCCTTCTTTCCAACCAGAACTTAACCCGACCTTCTTTAATCTCGCATTTTCATGAGTAATAAAATTAAGCGGCTTGTTATGATCATTGAATGTGTTGGCAATAAATATGGAATGTAATTTAATTTTAAAAAAGAAATAAACGTGACGTATGAGTTTCTAAATAGATTACATAATTTAGCGTATTGTGTAGGGGGTGTTGGGAAGGGATAATATTCAATCCTTTTTACAATGTTCTGGGAATTAATATTATGTTTTCAGCGAACCATGTGGATTTTCCTAAACCAGTATTTTCTTTACACCAAAAAATTTTAACTATTTTTAAATTTTCACTTTCGTTTGGTCGTAAATTATAATTATTGTTTTTAAATATCATAATTTTTGATATAGCGGTGTTAACTCTAAGTTTCCAGTAGGCACAATATATTTCTAAATCTTCTATCATTTTTGTAATACCAAAGAAGATCTTGCCAGAAATACCACTTCATCATTTTAAATAACAGTTTAATGTAAAAAGGTACTATGGTATGTATCGTACCGTTCATCACTTAGCTACAGTGGGCACGAGAGTGTTGTGCCGATAAAAGTCGTATCGGGCGATTAACCATAGTTTTGTGTTGCTTAACTATTGCATCGCTTTAGCGATCACTGCGACAGGGAAATCCGTCTACGACACGACACCGGAGTCATGGGTTCGAATCCCGCACTCGCACCCGGCGAAACCCTTCCCGGAAACAAAAGACGCATTGTTTGTATACAAATAAACGATCCTTAGCTTGTGTGTGTGTGCGTGTGTGTGTGTGTGTGTGTGTGTGTGTGAGAGAGAGAGAGAGAGAGAGAGAGAGAGAGAGAGAGAGAAAGAGAGAGAGAGAAAAGAGAGAAGAGAGAAACAGACAGATGGATAGACTTATATCATCTGGCCTAGAAGTGCAGATGTTCATTTTGTGGAGAATTTGATACAGTTTGAAAATATCAAAACAAACGTCACATTTGTATTTCAATAGCACTAAAGTTGAGAACTTACGATTTCATGAAAAAAATAATCTGATTTTAAACGAAAAATCACAAAAATGATAAAATCTCAGGAAAGAGACAACATAGATACCTCGAACTGGTGGCGCTGAACTATTACTGAATCCTGATACTGACATTTAAATCGGGAACAACCAGTGCATATAATATATTATTAAGTTAAGTTCTAAAAACTCCTGAATAGCCTAACGGTGAAGGAAGGCAGACGTCAGAAACGGAGAAACAAAATAGCGCATACAAAGAGAAATAGAAGATAGCGTGGATTTGAGAGAATGATAATGAGTCATTGTTATTTATAATGTTTTAATGGTCATAGCCTGTCAATTATAATTCCAGGACACATTAAATCACATCTGTCTTATTAACCCTATGTGAATGGAACCGCTTGTTACTTCTTCTGGACGGCGAGATTAAAATTTTTTAAAAAACAATTCAAATTGAAATTTGTCAACGTAAGGCTTGTCTGGGAGGAGTGCGACCGAAGGGTGCCGGCCGGTCTGGTCAAGGTCCTGAACCCAGGTCTTTCTTACATCATTTACTTCCGTCTGGTCGTACAATCGTTTTGCAGACGTTGACACTCTCGACGGCCTGCTGACCACGGGCACGTCCGGCGGCTCGTGAGAGAGGAAATTACGTACCTTCGAAATACGTAATTCTGCCTGTTGGACGGGTTGCGTTTGCATTTAACTGACCTTTGTGCTTTAATTACGTTTGGAAATTCATAAGAAATACTAAGCCAATTATCCATTTTAATTATTTATATCGACACAGGTTAGTGAGAGTGAATTTACGTGATATACAGGGTTTACAAGTTCTATCCGGCACGAGAACGAACATAGGTCAACAGCCTAATCTTTTAGCCCTTTTTCGATTACGCAAGTTTGGCTAGTCTTAAATTGTTTTGCGTGATAGTACTTTTTTTTGTTAAAAGTAGTTCTTATTGGCCATGGTAAGTCTAGTTAATTCTTGAATCTAAAAACGTTTCTTTCATTATAGTGAGTAGTACTAGGGTTATAATGATAGAAATGATCCAATAAAATAATTGGAATGTCTATAATAAAATTGAACGTTGAATATTTCGATGGTTCTTCCTTGATTTCTACTGTACGAACTGCTCAGATTGGAAAACAGTTTTACAAAGGAAAAAGCTGATAGGAAAATTATTATGTAAAAAAAGACGAAAAATTGTTGCTTCCAGAAATATTGGTTGAGGGGTGTTGATAAGAGGGGCGTGCCTTTGAATACATTAGGATTCGGCAAAGGGTAGGAATGCTGGATCGCAGGCGGCCCCTCCGCTCTCTACGGTGCTCGGATTTAATGAAGTAGATTTGACAAGAGAGATTAGGCTTATCCTGTAAACAATCTTGTCGAGTTGACTCCTAATCCCTCACTTCCTCCTACGACGAGCCTTCCCTCCTGCCGTCCACCCCTCCCACCGCGATGACCCGTTCGTGAAAAATAAAACCCAATGAATACAATGATAAAAAATCAATTTCTAATATCGATCGTTCATATTTCAAAAGAGAGCATTGCAGCCTCTGTCTGTCTGAAAAAGAAAGTGAAAATAATTCTAAGCCCGTGGAAAATTACACATTTAAAAGAAGACGAACTACATGACTACTTACTAGTACGTGCCTGAATGGTACCAAAGTAGATAAAGGTGAAAAACAACTACTTATTACCCAAGAATACTAAATTTAAAGGGATGTCTTTTTTTCTTGACGTTTTCCCTATGCCCAATCCCTCTTATTATCAAGCCGATGTGAATCTCTCTCTCTCTCTCTCTCTCTCTCTCTCTCATTCCCTCCTCCTTTCTCTTTCTCCTTCTTTTCTTATTTTATCCTCATTTCATTTTTCACTTTCACGCACAATCTCAGTAATTTTCTTCATTTCTCTTTGTACCAATCTATCTCTTTGATACTACTTACCTCCATCACTGTCTACACCGACTCTCTCTATTCTTCTTTATGTCCTTTCTTTTTCGCTTGCACACTCCAGCCCTATCCTATTTCCCATCTATACTTTACTTTTTGCATTTTGTTTGCCTGTCACTTTCTTCTCCACATCTCCTCTACCTATCTACCAATATATCACAAAATCACTGTACATCTAGCTACCTACATTTCACTTGCTCTTTCTCCCATGCTTCTCTCTATTAACTGTTCCAAATCTCCGTCTACGTTCATAACTGTTTCTTTGCTTGTCGAACTTTGCTTCTCTCTCTCTCTCTTTCTCTCTCTCTCTCTCTCTCTCTCTCTCTCTCTCTCTCTCTCCACTAATATATATTTACTATACTATATACTACATATTTTATTTCTTTATCAGTCGCTCACTACACCTAATGTCATGGATTCTCTTTATATTTTACGTTTTTCATCTTTGCAACTTGTCTTTCTTTGACTGTCTCTCTCTCTCTCTCTCTCTCTCTCTCTCTCTCTCTCTCTCTCTCTCTCTCTCTCTCCTCTCTCTCTGTCTCTTCGTCATTCAATTTTGCTATATCACATTATCACAACCTCTCAATCTATTTGGATTGGTTTACAGTGAACCGACCATATTATGATTTCCTTTGTAAAAACGAGGTTGTTCGAAACGACTCCGATCATTTTATGTCCTACCAAATATTTAAAATCAAAATGAATACTAAATGATTCGATTTGTTATGTATTATTCTTTGAAATGCCGTGGAGCAATAAGCCCAAAATGGAATTTTCCCTGTAACCATAAAATAGCGGACTATTGTTGGAAAAATATATCCAATTCCATAAAAAATTGAATCAATCTATTAATTAAATTATTGGATGGGGAGTATTAAAATTTCAGAACGAATACACTTGGAAAAAATAAAACCATATTTATGAAAACTTCACTAATTTAATGGTCCGCTTGACCAATTAATATATTGCAATTAATTAAGGTTATTAGTCGACTATTTGTCGCCAAGAATCCAATCCGATTTCACGACATTTGAAATATGGCATAAAGGAGGGAAAATCCGAAAGGTGGAGTTGAGATGGGAAGTTGTTGTCCGAGTGGATCGAAGTCACGATAGCTCAAGTGGTAGAGCGGTAGCGTATCTAGGCGAAGATCGTGGGTTCGAATCCCGCTCGTGCCTTTGACTTTTTCATCTCAACTAAAAATCTTAATTAATTATAAGTGTCACAAGTGTCAAAATTTTCATCCATCCTCACAAGAGACAAACAAGTTCGAAATAAACCGATAACTAGGACCTCTGAACAGATTAATATGAAAAAGTGGAATTGTCGTGAAGAATCGTTATCACTCTGTATAAAAAGAAAGCTCCTACTCACAGTTAGTTGTTTTCAACAATCCTGACTTTCATTTATCATTTCTATAGAGCATTATTATACCTAAAACTTAGGAACTCTCTTTCAGGAGTTTTAGGAAACAATGTAACCTAGACCTTATTTAAACATTAAAAATATAACCAACCCCTCAAGTCTGTACATCAATAATTAACGTTCGGATGCTACAATCTATAATGACCTCAAGACATGTTATATGTTTGTATTCATATTATTTGTGGTTAGTAAGTCCGTAATTCACACCTCTGTTTTATTTGTTAATGTTAAGTTTTTTTAAATATTTTTTCTAGTTATTTTTCTTTCCTATTAGTCGGCTTTGCATGTCCAAATAGTCTGATTACGTTCTAATGTTTACAGTTTATTCTGCGCATTGTATAATACTGTACACGTTGAAATTTAAGATGATAATACTGCAAAGAAAGTAACATTCATATTACTAGTTGCTGTGCAATTATTGTTGTTACAATTGATAAATCCAGCTAGCAAAAAGGGAAAAAGCAGGAAAATTCAAGTGAGGGTATCGATGAAACAGGCTGAACTAAAAGTTGCTTACGCTCTCAGATTTAGGGATGGGATCGTCCAAGTAGATTGTGAAAGGAGATTTTCCTAGGCGTGTTAAGTTTAAAAAATAAACATCGAGATCACACGATGCAAAAGTAAGCCCATCGGCCGACAAAAGCTCATATTGGTTAGAAGGGAGAAAAAAAATTTCAAAAATGTTAGAGTTTACCTGAGGTTTTTTTGTTAAATGTAGTTCGGTTGTATATTTTGATCTTACGAATCAATTTATTTGAGATCGTAACATACAAAAATCTAGATTAGAAGCATAAATCAGGTTCACAATGAGTGAAAAAACGGGGAAATTCCTGGGCTTTTTTTGTTAAATACAATACGGTCGAATATATTTTATTTAGCCACGCTAGTTGTTGGTCAGGGAAAGTCTAGTTACTGTTTGCTCAAAGAACAGCTTCTTTGATTATACTCATTTGCACAGATTATAATGATAGAACTGAATCATAAAGTGATTCAGACGCCTGTAATAAAATTGAAAGTTGAACTTTTCGATGGTTTTTTTCTTCATTTCTAGTGTAAGGACAGTTTTTTGTTAAATATAGTTTGGTTATGTCTTTTGATCTTACGAAACAATTTGTTTGAGATCATAAGGTACAAAAATCTAGGTTATCAGCATAAAAACGGGTTCACAGTGAAAAATCCCTAAAATCTTGTTGCTTGCCTGGACTTTTTTGTGAAAATTATTCAGATATCGTGAGATGCGGTCTGGTGTGATGTAGGTATCAGAAAAACATTTTCTTTATCTTCTGGGCCTGGGATTTACAAACATAGTTTACATTTAGAAAATACATATAGGATGTGGAAAAGTGAATTTATACAATGCAAAATATATTTTATATTCCATCAAAGTATTTCTACTCGCTCAAAGTGTTTGTCTTCTGTGTTATTGTGCCATTCTTGCGTGTCGTGTTGAGAGTGTCAGTGAGATTTTGTTGCTTAATGTTTATATATGTCGGATTTTGAAGGGGCGGGGAAGAAATACTTTGATGGAATATAAAATATATTTTGCATTGTATAAATTCACTTTTCCACATCCTATATGTATTTTCTAAATGTAAACTATGTTTGTAAATCCCAGGCCCTGAAGATGATCTCAATAAAAGATCGAAACGTCGGCACGATAAAGAAAAGGTTTTTCTGATACCTACATCACACCAGACCGCATCTCACGATATTTGAATAATTATATATTAACGGTCACTAATATCTACACTTTTTTGTGAAATACACTATAATCGAATACTTGGGTTTTCCAAAAATTAAGTTTATTAAGCTTAAACCGAAAACATGCAAACTTGAAATGTTAATTGTAATGAGTGGGATGTAAAAAGAAAAAATAGCTCTAGGAAA
Source organism: Cimex hemipterus (assembly GCA_039619505.1). NCBI lineage: Eukaryota > Metazoa > Arthropoda > Insecta > Hemiptera > Cimicidae > Cimex > Cimex hemipterus. The sequence goes on along the minus strand of CM077109.1, from coordinate 14,135,560 downwards.
TTGTAGAATTTAATTGAAGTTTTTCAGACTTAAAAAAACTATTCATTATAATAGCTCGAAAGACAAAAGGTATAAACAAAAAAAGGTAGATTCAATTTGATTTTACAGTTGGGCCATTCAAAGGATGTTGTGAGATCAGAGGATGCAAAAGCCGGTCAAAACGAGCTCGCGAGGTCAAAAGGAAGAAAATAAAACTTTAAAATTTTACGGTTTGTCTGACGTTTTTTGTTAAAAACATTTGGTTGTGCATTTTGACCTTAGGAAACAAGTTGTTTGACTTCATAACATACAAAATAACTAGTTAAGCAGCATAAAATCAGGTTCAGAATGAGTCAAAGGGCTGGAGAAATCCCTCAGATTTTGTGGCTTACTTCAATTTGGTTGTCACCTACAGAACAGTTTAATATTTGAGTCTTTAAAAAATGTGTTTAAGCTCAAAACATATAAAATCCAGTCTGCAAACTTAAAATGTTTTTCAGGCTTAAAAAAAGTTTATTGCAACGACTGAGACGTAAAAATAATAGTTTTAGGGAATTTTATGGTTTGTCCATGTTTTTTCAGACTGTTAGAAAACTATTCGTTGAAGCTTGAATGAAACAATGCATTAATAAAAAAGTAAGATTCAGTTTGATTATACATCTGGGATTTTCAATGAATGTTTGCATGAAAGAAAATGTTTGCATTTTGTTACTTGCTTGCCTTTCGGCCGACAAAACAAACAAGTTGTTGTTCAACAACAAAATGAGGGAAATTAATCTATAAAATTTTAGGGTTTACCTGAGGTTTTTTATGTTAAATATAATTTGGCTGTATATTTTGATCTGACGAATCAATTTATTTAAGGTCGTAACGTAGAAAAATTTAGGTTAACCACATAAAATCAGGTTAACAATGAGTGAAGGGGGACGGAGAAATCCACACAATTTTGTTTCTCGCCTCAACGTTTTTGTCAAATATAATACGGTCAAATGTTTGAGCCTTCCAAAAATTTAAGTTTGTTAAGTTTAAGATGAAAAACAAGAAAAAATTGCAATAAATAGGGTGTAATAAGAAAAAAATAACTCTAGGATATTTCATGGTTTGACTGAAGTTTTTCTAGACTTTAAAAACAATTCATAAAATCTACAGACAATACAAGCTCACATTGACGCAAAGGGAGAAAAGGGAAATCTGTCCCTCGAAAAAACGCGTGAAATAGCGGAAGTAGGTGCAAATGTTTTTTTTTTTTGTATTTCTCAAGGATGTAATTGTAATTAACAGCCAAACAGAAAGGTAATGTTATAATTGTCAGATTAATGACTTTTAAATAAATTGAAAAGTTCTTTAGTAAATTATAGTTATAATTTTATTTCTGAAAGTTGACAAGTGGTTCATGGTATTTTCTGTCGGAAAGGAAAGGTGGAAAAACATAAATCTGAAGGGAGGATCGTAACGTACACAAATACAGACACATGAGCTTTGCCCCCTATGAAAGCCGGGATGGCGTTGAAAAGAGTAAAAGGGCGTGAAAGGGGGAAAAGGGGCTGCGGGGGTGAAAGGGATCAATCCGAGCAGGCCACGCCCCCCGCTCCACACAAACGGCCTTTATCACGGGCCACGGCTCTACAACAGACTTTCCCCTGCCAACCCCCCTTTTTCACCCCCGCCGGCTAACGTTGCCATGGCAGCTATCACAGTCGATACATTCACCCCGTCGACACACGCAATTATTCCCTGGGCGCTTTTTTGTAACCACCCATCATCATCATCATCATCATCTGGATATGACTGAAAATATTACATTCCGGTTCGTCTTTATGGTTATGGCACTTTGTAATTTTTTCCCTCCTACAAAACCGACATACCGGTCAAATCACATTCATTTATCCGCTAATATAATCTTCAAAAATAAACACTCTCATTTAATATCCAAAAGATACACACTTCAAGAAATTTACAAGCTGTGTACAAGTCATGCAGACAAACACTAAAATTGCACACAAATTTAATTCAGTTACAATCTGCACAAATTATATACATTAGGTCATCAGATATAATACTCTATTATCGTTTATGTACGTTCTAAGTAGAGCCAGCAATCTCAATAGTTAGTACTATTCGTAAGGTCTCGTGTTGAACTGCTAAACCAATTTAAACATATTAGTATGCATAACAAGTCATCCTCTGACGGATCCCAAGACATGTGGGAGTAGAAGGCAACGAGAAAGCTTGCAAGAATAGAGACTGCTGTACCACAAGTAGGACCCGAACCCTTCTGTGGCATGGGAACCCACACGATCAATGAGTGCCTCGTACAGAAGGATAAAAAGATAATGAGGTAACAATGGAATTATATTGGATACAAACAATCCAAGAACCTCGTAACAAATTTCGGAAGGGAAGAAGTAATAAAATGTGTCAAAGGTAGCAGAAAAAACTTCGAATCTTAACAAGACACTGCAAACTGAATGGAGTTTTAAAGAAGATTGATATTACCTAAGACGGCACGTGCAGATTCTGGAAAGAAGCAAAGGAGACACCAACATTAACAGATTGCGATGCTACACTGGCTCACAGGAGGAAGTGCTTTTGGACATAAGACGTAACCGTAGAAAAGATTCAATCACTAAAACCGGGCCTTCTAATTAAATTCCTTAATGAAATAGTACTGAAAGGTGTGCTAAAGGCACAGAACGGGGGATACAACAGCTCTTCAAAGGCGCAGTACATTACACACCCCGACTAGTACATCTACATCTAAGGTGGTCTCAAGTCCATCTCAGCTTGAGTCGGCTGAGTTGTAAGCAAGGGTAATGTTGGATATATTGCATTAAAGCATAATTTTTCATGGAATGTGAAAAATGTATTGGGAATTAGGATTTAAACGAAGGGTACTTGGAGGTCATTGTGAAGTGTAGTGTTGAAAAAGAGGTAGCGTTGACAATAATGGTTGGAACGACTGTTTTCTTTTAATGTTGGACCCAGAGGTGCTCCATAGTTTCAATACCTACGTCTAAATTGACATAAATAAACCATTTGATACAGTAGTGTCGTACTAACGGGCGCTTCGGTTTGGCTGCAGATCGCTCTACTAACAAATACAAACATTAACAATAAGAGGTTATAGCAATGTGTTGACAACGAAATTTAAACTGTTTGAATCCATAATATCCGCAGCTGTTTTGTACGCGTGAGATCTACTGATTCCAGACTAGATTTACTAAAGAATTTTTCTACTTGAAAATGAACACCCCTAATTATTTTATCAAGCCAGAAATAGCGAAGAAATCAATCAATTTGTGGCCATAGAGAAAGTATTGTGATGTTAGATTTCGGTTAGGTCATGCTCTCGGAAAGCCTTGTCCTTCATTTCTGGTAAATCTGGATAAATCATTACAATGTAAAAATCCGCAGAATTGTTTCTGTCAAATGCAAGTGATTCTGACTTACAATTGAATCTGAGACATTTGAGTAATAGATAACAACAAGGATTCCTATTATTACATTAATATATGTATTTAGTAATCAGAAGTCACGATAGCTCAATTGGATAGGGCAACGGCGAATTGAGCCGAAGGTCGTGGGTTCGAATCCCGCACGTGACTCTAGCGTTTTCATCTCAACCAAGACCCTACATTAAAAATAAAGTAAAGGTAAATATTATTATTGATAGAAAAAACTTCCTTTATCATTGGACATAGACTGGGTAATCTACTCAAAATCCAATTTCAACCGAATGTATAAACAGTAGATTCTTACGGAATTGATATTAGCAAATAAAAAGCTGATTATAATACATTTCCAAGGTTAAACATACATAATAAACGATTGTTTAATTTGTAACAGTCGAGAACATGAAAAATGAAAACTTTTTTCTGTTATGTCCAATTTATGCAGCATATAGAAGATTTTACGTAAATTTATTGTGTTGAATAACATAGCCGAGACGACAAATTAAATTCAATATTGAATAATTTAAACATCCAACAGAATATTTCTGCCTTCACCTTTAAGTTGAAAAGCATTTGGTTTAAAGGAATAAGTACACAAATTTGGTGTATATATACATCCATTTTTGATCCTCCATTTCTCGTGATTGCATTCAGTATAACTTTCACAGATGTATTTTCTTCCCGTTCAATGTTTATGTGTTAGAAGAATAAAAAATATAAACCCTACAGTTCTGCTTTAATACACGAAGAAAAAATATGTGAGATGAACGTAATAGCCATTTTGAAAAACTGCAATTGTTTTATCTCACCAGTCTTAATTAAGTGTTTAGTATAGTCAATGGCTTTATAACATTATTTTTGGATTATCTGGCGTATGGCCTGAGTTTGATATTTGGTTTTAACGTTCACGCAATTTTAAGGAGCTTTACACGAATTAGGACAAGATTTAAACATGACCAGGACTTTATTTCAGGATGTGTAGTCAAGTTCAGTTTATTGTTTAACAATTCAGTAGTTTTAGTAATATTAATTTACTTGAAAGCTAATTTTCATGTGATTAAGGGAGAAGACAAATATAATTTTTTCCGTCTTGACAAAACACATCAAGATATCATGTATCAAGAACATGATTGTTGATACATAGTATGTGTAAACAATTATTCTTTTTACGTATGTCTTGGTTAAAATGAAAAGTTCGTGTCTCGAGCGTAATTCGAACCCACGATCTTCGGCTTGGTGGTTTGAATACCGCTTGTGACTCTAAATTTTTTCATTTAAACCAAGATCTTACATAAAAAGAATAATTAATTGAAAGAAGTAATTTGGTCAATCAGACCAATGGATGTATAAACAATATTAGTATATTATTATCCAAAATTACGTTCTGATCTATCAATAGAATAGATAAACTGTGATCGCAGGTATTTGGATTTGTTGGCTAATTATATCTTTGATTTTTTAAATGTTTGCTTCTATTCATTTTTTTAAATAAAGTTTTCATAAACGAAGTTTACCAGATTCAGATTTGAGTTGGCAAAATCTTCCCAAAAGTTAAATAGAAAGGCTAATTGAAAATCGAGACCACACCAAAGAAGCCAAGACTAATTAGCGTAAATGAACCGCGAGGTGAAATGGCTATTTGACTATCCCGAGACTTTCCTCTTAAGTCCAGAAGGAAGTTTCTCGAGGGAGACGGCGGGTTAATTGACTGGGCCCTCCCAAGCCCGGATAAGTGGACTTTGCCGTCGAGAGGGAAGCCATTTGAGTTAGACAAGAGGGCTCCCGACGTCTCCCTCTTTACCGGGGTAAACACGGAATAAAATAAATAAGTTCGAGCCCTGGTGGGGATATGGAATTATTATTTTTTTCACTTCTCCACACGTCGTCTACTCACGGATGTGAGGATGACAATGACATTCCGGAAGAAAAGACGCCCGCATGCAACGTGGGAACGGTTTTGAGACCGCTCTCACTCAACTTCCGCTTAAGGGCGTCTGATAAAATCGCGGCTCGAAGAATCGATCAGCCTTCCTATTCAGGCCTGTGAATCTCTTCTGTTTCTCAGAGGAAGAAAATTATAAGAAATAACAATGGCCAGCGGTAGGGGAAATATGTGATAAAGTACAATCACAAATCATGACTTCCCTGTTTCAAAAAAAAAAAAAAAAATCAATCTGTATTAAAAAAAAAAAAAAAAAAACAGTTACGGTTCAAGGAATCATATAATCACAATATTTCAATAAACACTTTGACGATATTATATCAACCTTAAATGTTTTGTATTTATAAGAAATCGAATATATTTTGTTTGATAACACAGCTCAAGAGTTTATCATATCATAAATTTTCTATAATAATGTGTGGTAATTAGTGACCGTTAATCGATAATTTCAGAAATCGTGAGATGCGGTCTGCTGTGATGCAGGTTTCGGAAAGACATTTTCTTTATCGTGCCTACGATTCGATCTTCATAGAGATCATCTCCAGGGCTCAAAATGTTTGTCTTGCCGTCTGTTTGTTGAGAGTGCCACACGACACTCAAGAATGGCACAATTACACATAAGACAAACAATTTGAGCCCTGAAGATGCTCTCAATAAAGATCGAATCGTAGGCACGATAAAGAAAATGTCTTTCCGAAACCTGCATCACAGCAGACCGCACCCCCGATTTTTGAATAATTATTCTATAGTAAAATAAATTATAAAAAAAATTCTACTATAAATTTTTTAAACTAAATTCCTCCCATGCTTTTTTTCAACGAGCCAACCATTTGTTTTTATGAATTGAAAAAATATAACAGTCGAGTTGCTAAAATGAAATAGTTCTTCTGTTTTTTGGTTTATAAAATTAACTTCAAATAAGCTTTGAACGTACGTAATTATTTTTTTATATGGGTTTTATAACTGAGGTTTGGTTTTATTTTTATTTACATTGAACAATGAGATGTGGGCCACGGGGACGTTTTGACCATAACTGGCTATGAATACTGTAAACTGTATAGAAACCTTGGCTAAAACATTCCAAAATAATAAATAGAGTAGTTTTTATGGCCTTAATATATATTTGAACTAACAACGGAAGTTGGATTTTATAATTGAAACTTCGGTTTGCGGTACTTGGTCGAAATGTATAACTCGGGGACGAGGGTACTTAGGAGGTATGACAAAAATAGTTTTAATAATTTAAATATTTTTTCAATAATTTTCTTTCTTTATAATGCATATATTTCAAGATAATTGAATATCAGCCGATGAGTTTTTTTTTTTACGTAGGATAATAAAATAAATATGTAAGGTTGTGTTAGCTGAAACGATGTATGAACTTTGAGGGAGGAAGTTGGCCACCTTCGATTTTTTTTAGTAAATGTTCAAATCGGTATAATTTTTATTGTTGTTTATTGGATATTTATAAGAAAAGATGATATATAGTCAAAGAAAAATTAAACTGAGTAAAATAATTTTATCAAAAAGGTTCCTAAAATAAGGAAGAAGTATTCAATTCAGTACGGAGAATTTTCCTCCTCTTGCGTTGATTGCCGTTTGAATTTGACGCGGCATCGATTTTAGGAGGTTTTGAATGTAACTACTGTGGAATATTTCCATACTCTTCAAATAGAGCCATTTTGAAACCTGCAAATTCCCTGGCATCTTTGGGCGCCTTTTTACTTTTTTTTGGCAACCCCCAAAGATGTTCGATATTATGTCGGTACTATGTGCTAGCCAATTGAAGCCCGTAAACCAAGCAGTCACCAACGATGCTTGGTGCGGCTAAAGGCCGTTCCTGGCAAAACGATGTGTGTTATGCTAAAAAATAATTTATAAATTCTCAATGCAAGATTAATGACTGTCTTGGGTAACAATCTAAAGCGAGACGTTACAGATCCACGAATTATTTATAAATACAACTTTGTATAATTTAATTTTAATTTAACACTAAAAAAAACCTTTTCATCAATTTTTTATAAGTTTCCTTCCGCCCGGGTTTATTTATGTTTTATGATTTTATGATGCATTTATCCCCCTGGGAAAGTGATTTTGGTTATTGCTTAGCACAGGAGGGTGTTAAAGTATGCATAATGCCTTTAAATGCATAATAAAGAATAACCGTTTCCCAACCTCGGATTTTTAACAACCCGTAAAAAAACGCCGTTACCGTCCCCAGAAAATAACTCCTCTGAAGTCGGGTCGTTAATCGCGAAAATAAAATCTCGGCTCATCTCCGAAAACAAAGGACACAAATGGCAAGACAGCTCGGATACGTTCTGCTGAAGCTGCAGAAACGAGTTAGGGAAGACGAGGTAAACAATTATTAAAACCAACCAAGGCCTGTTTTTCCTCGGTTTGTAAACACAAGGATCTAAATTAACAGAAAATCTACAAAGAAAAATAACCAGAACTAATTTTTCGATTTGGACAAAACTTCAAAAGTTGAAAGTAAATCTTTATTTGTGTTATTACCGATTTGTTTGGACGATTCAGAGTAAAAATGTGCCGATATGTCGCGTGTTGTCACAATGATCACGAACCGAGGAAAACAGTTTATAAATCGACGTCATATCGTGTAAACTTTTTCTTTCTTTTCCCTCCAAATGTTATTTTTTAACCAAGGAGAGGCAAAAGCTCTGCATTTATAGAATATCTGATAGCCTGAGTAAATCAATCCGACGGTTTTCCTCCTATGTTTGAAACGAGAAAAATTAACACTTTTGTCAAGAGATTTTTCTCGAAATAGAGGGACTTATTATCACACGGATAACCGTATTTCCATAAATGTGGGTGATGAGAGTTCAAAAATTGTCATCGCGGGTGATAGCTGGCGAAATTGTTTATGGTCTTCATCATTAATGACTCACGATGGAAACTACAGCGAATTCCAGAATAAAGACCTTTTCAATATTAATTGATGCTTAATAATTTAGTTATTTTGAAAATATTAAGATAAATAAGAAACGGTTGATTGTCACTGCTTAAATTGGATTCACTGACATATAAAACCGATTCTTCTGACCCATCACCGCGTTACAATTAAAAGGACAAAACATAAAATAACAGAGGTAGCAAGGATAGTCTCAAAACGACACGCAAGAAAGGCACAATTACACAGAAGACAAACACTTTGAGCCCTGAAGAAGATCTCAATAAAGATCGAAACGATGGCACGATAGAGAAAATGTTTTTCGGAAACCTACATCACACCAAACCGCATCTCACGATTTCTGAATAAAACTACTACTAATACTGAAACAATGTAAAAACAATACAAAAACTGTAATGTATGGTTAGAAACACCAAGGAAAAATAACGTCAAAAGGTTAAAAAAAGTCTGATTTCACCACGGTTTTGTTTAATATCCCTTTTAATCTAATTTAGTAATTCAGTGTTAATTTTGGAAAGAATTTCTTATTAGGGGATTCTTTAACTTCTGGCTAAGTATACAAAACTCGAAAATTGAGGACAAAAAGTTGCCATTTTCTCAAAATTTATTTCGCCAAGTACAGCCAATATTGTGTAGTTTTGTTTTTCTTTGCATATTTCAATTTCTTAGCTAAGGATTTCACACAAATAGTAAATGGGTAATTTTTGACAATTAAAGTCCCCATAAAAATTCCCTTTTTCTATACAACCAAATTCCGGGATGTTACAAAGACTTGCACAAGGTAATTTTAAAAATTTCTTTTCAATGTAAGAAGAATTTAATGGAAAAATGTATGAAAAAGTAAAAATACAACTTGTAAGGTGGATTTTTCTATTGAGGCCGAAATTGCAGCATAAAAACATTACATACCGAATTCCGGAATTGACGGAAGATGTTTAATTAGGGAGGTTTTGACCTCACAACATAAAAGTGTTCAAGCAACGCGTAGGAAGGCAAACTGCAAGTTCACCGAGGCAGGATTCACCACATATGATGCGCAGCTTTCAAAACTTATAGCTGCATTTTAAGCACAGTGCTTCAGAAGTTTATTTAATAAATTTTTAAATACTAATTTCAAATTCTTAACGCTAAAAATAAAATAAATAAATAAAAAGGATTTACTTTTTAAATAACGTTTCCAAGGTAGAATGTCCGTGTACATCTCAGCAGCAAGTAACACAACTAACTAATAATTATCTAAATAATAATTTGGCATTGAAGAAAACGATTATGGCGTAAATATGGTCAATGGCTTTGTTAGTAAAGATAATTTCAAAATAGTAAAATAATTGATTAGTTTATTTTAGTTATTTAGATTTAGTTTTTTGTGGTGCACATTATTAAATATTGCACGTTAGGCTTTTTTTACACATATCCATATTAATTTTTTTCGATAAAGAGCCTAAAAACGGAACATTTAGATTTATGACAATTATTATTGGTCAATAAGACAAAGGAATCAGACTATCGATCTGTAATTTTAATATTAATATTAATGTTATGACAAAACTTTGTACTGAATCAGAGACGAAACACGATTAGTAATGTTTCTTCTCTGTGATTGTTAAGTCCTTACATATACCTGCAGTTGGTGACCCTGATATTAAACTCAACGACTAATCGAAAGGATGCATCTTTTATGAAACAAACCATCTAGCGAAAGACTTAAAAAAATTGACGAAGGGCAGAAGCATGCTAAAACGTCAAATTCAAGCTAGGCAAGGTGACACAAAAGTTGCTTCCGTTTTTGGTCGCGAAAGACGTAGGATTGGTTTTGTCAAGCAGAAGCCAAATTTGTTTTCCCTTCCGTCCGGCAAACAAAACAAAATTATTAGGTGGCTCCACACATGTCCTAGTCAAGTCTGAAGAAACTTCAAATCAAAGACCAAAGAGCACATATAGGGTGAGGGAAAATCGCCAGATGAGAATCAGTGGAAAGGCCTCCCTGAGAAAGCCCCTAAGAAAATGTTGAAAAGCCCCATGGCTGGACAATGTGTCTAGCCAAATTAGAAGTATTTGGAAATTTCAGTAAACAATCGTGCGGATGTTGATGGTCGAATCTGTTAAATAAGACAACAGAATTTTTTGTAAATTGTGGTTCTACTTATAGATTTAATGTTTGCAACGATCCGGATTTCAAGTATTAAATGCTCATCATTATTTACTACGTAAATGCTACTCTAAAAACTCCACGTTTAAGAATTGTTTTCTGTGAGAAAATTTAAAAGGAAATAAAGTAAAATTATACATAATAATAAATGCATAAAAATAAAGATTTTGATCTACTCCCATGTCAAGCATTCATAAATCAACCATTAATTTAAAATTATTTTCTTACAATATTTATTAGGATAATATTTAGTTTTGTTGTAATTAACGTGGGTCGTACGTTCAAAATTTAGTGGCATCAAAAATCAACTTCTCATTGGAACATCGTGTTGGCAGTGGATCGGCGGGTTCACCCTTAAAGTCATTGTCGGCATTATGTTTTTGTTCTGTATTAGATATAATTTATTTATGTATGTAATGCTTTAATAATAATAGATATAATTTTATGTAATGGATTTTATTGTAAAGCCCCGAAGAAGATCCAATAAATGACGGAAAGCTTAGAACACAACTCCGATTCTTGTACATCGAATCATTACGTATAATTCCTTAAATCTCAATGATGCTACCTACCTAAAGTCTAATTTTGGTGAAAACAAAAGATAAATATATTTAAACAACAAATGTTTTCTTGTTATTTACCAGATAAAGATGTAAATTTACTAGATGTAGAACGAACCCATAAATGCTGTTACAATCTTCTCAGTTTTATTTTTACAAACAGACACAGATAGATAGATATAGATAGATAAATGAAGAGAGAGAGAGAGAGAGAGAGAGAGAGAGAGAGAGAGAGAGAGAGATATGGGAGAATGAGAGAGAGGGGTGGTTGTCAAAAAAAGTCATAATAATGGACTGTCAAGAGTTGAGAAGAACCGATCCTTTGCCAAAAATCGATTGTAATGGATAGTACTTTTAAAATAGGTTTGCAGAATTTGCAAGGTATAAACAAATTTATAATATTTCCCTTTGTGATATTAACATACTCAAGGACAAGGTGTGAAAAGGGAAATATCAGATTTGTTACGTTGTCTTATGTTTGTACGTGTTGCTTGTGTGTTAAAAAGGAAATTTTTAAACAGGCTGTATGCTTATTTGCATAGTTAATTAATAGGATGGCTGAATATTTTCTGAATTTTGAAGATCTTCAGAAAAGTCTTGAATGATTTTAGACTTTTGTATCTTCATACTGAACCGTGTTTTCTCGTTTGTTCTCTCTATTTTTTTTTTCTTTTTAGAATTAGAGGCAGAAACGCTAACCTGGATGGTGTCCTCGATGAGCCTTTCCATGGCTGAGGTTGACTGGGACTGATTTTACGGCGGACGGCAACGGGCTGCTCGAACGACGAGTCCTTGACTTCAGAACGTTTCTGCTGCATAAGCTGAAATCCCGGACTACCTCAACACTGACGCGTCTTGCTCACCGGGGCTCGGTTTTATTTTGCCGGGTTTTCGATCATTTACAACCGAAGTGGGGAGAACGGACGATAGAACAATCAGGACTGTTTGTTATTTTCCTTGATCGGAACCTTGGACGACATCTTAGAATTATAACTATTTGTAAACTTTTATACAAAATTAAAAACATAAGGAAAACATTCATGTCTACCAACATGGACATCCGTACAGTGGACACGAAAAACAAATTAGGACTTATTTCCTATGCTCGCTTATTGTAAACAAAGTTAAATCATGCTGTATTTTTCATCAGTGCATATGTTTGTTATTTTGTTTGTTCGTGATGGATAATAATTACCACCATATGTGGTGTTTAGTGACCGTTAATTAATGATTACTCGGAGATCGTGAGATGCGGTCTGGTGTGAGGTAGGTTTTAGAAAAACTTTCTTTATCGCGCCAACTTTATCGAACTTTACTGAGATCATCTTCAAGGACTGGGATTTATAAGCAATGTTTAAATTTAACAAATATATGTACGATGTGAAACAAACGAATTTATACAAGTGAGTACTAATACTTTGATTGAACTACTTATTATTGAATTTTCTAACATTGTATAAATTTATTTTTTTAAATGAAAATATTGAACAAAAAATTTGGTTTATACAATGCTAGGAAAACTTTAGAATAAAATAAAAAAATGAATTGAAAATGAAAATTTTAGGTTCATCGAAGTATTTGTACTCACTAGTATAAATTCATTTTTTCACATCCTACATGTACTTAAATCCTCTCAATAAAGATCAAAACGTTGGCACGATAAAGAAAATGGTTTTGTAAAAGCTACGCCACACCAGACCTGATCTCACGAATTACCAATAATCATAATTACCACGATTACCAATCCTATGGATACCCATACCTTAAATAAAATTCCAATCAGAATCATATGTTCAAAATAAGGCAAAATCATGATTATTCTCCCATCCTAAATAAAAGTAAGTAATAATCACAGATATTTTGTATTAGTATTATTTTTTCTGATATTAATGAAAAATAAGCTCTCTCTCTCTCCCTCCCTCCCTCCCTCCCTCTCTCTCTCTCTCTCTCTCTCTCTCTCTCTCTCTATCTATCTATCTATCTATCTATCTCTCTATCTATCTATCTATCTATCTATCTATCTATCTATCTATCTATCTATCTATCTGTCTTTCTATCTATCTATCTCTCTATCTATTTCTACTCTGTAATTATGATTAAAGACAGCCGTCTTAGAAATTAAAGTTTAATTATGAATGTATTTTTATTAAAAAAAACCGATATAATATTATGCAATCTTTATCTTATTCAAGGTATGTTATTATTTAATCACATGCTATTCTAGGATAAGGAAAAGATAAAAAGTCATGTTCATTCTACCTGAAACATGAATATGGGTATGATCTTTAAATTGTTTATTCTTTGATTTGATCAAGTCCTATCAGTCATTAATTATAGTAACCTAATTATGCTTAGCTCATATGGTTAGATTATTCAAGACGTATAAGGATCATTCTTATCGCACATTAAACACACGCACGCACACTCATAATCTCTCAACAGTAGATTCCCTCGCTATGTTTATGTATCTTTCTCTCTGTATCTTTATCCTCTCTCTCTCTCTCTCTCTCTCTCTCTCTCTCTCTCTCGTCTCATC